>JBBELK010000398.1:0-45334 GCA_037783545.1 Henricia sp. BOLD:AAB3569
CACACAGTCTGGGTCAAGTTTTTGCAACCAGTTCTTAAAATCAGTGACTCATAGACGAATCCCAAATTCGGTCTGTGCACTTCCGGTTGTTGCTTAACACGAAGAACCCCCTGGAAGTGAACAAATGTACGTATGTGAATCCAAAATCACCCCTGTATGCCATGCAGAACCGCACACGTGCACACTCAGTCACTGTACAGTACATGCATGCTTGTAGTGCATGCATGCATACTGCCGATTTGACACGAACTGGGAGCCTCGGTTTTAATGCAGAATTGCGCAGAATGAGCTAATTGGGATTTGTCTATCCAGGCCCAATAAAATACAATGAAATTCTGGGTGGTAGGCCTACTCGAACATTTCAGGCAGTACCTATAGGCACTGCCCAAAATGTCCATTACATTTTCGCATTTTAAATGTTCTAAACCCACCACGTCTGGGGGATCCACTATGACCGGCCTCCTCGGGGTTGCCTTGGAAAACTACCCAGATTCCACGTAGTACTTATATACAATGTTTCTTCAATTTTATTGAAATATACCACTTGTTATCTATACAACTAATTCCAAGATCATATATTTTCCACAACTTACATGATTTTATTAATTTTAATAAAAACCAAGCATTTTTATATATTAACATAATCCCGCCATGAATATGGCCTCTGATGCTGGCATGGCATTAAACCACAAACTCACTCACTCACTCACTCACTCTAAACCCACCACTGATTTTTGGTCAAGGTCGCAAAAACTCGGTCCAGACTGTGTGACATGGGACTCATTTTGCACTGTAGGGGCACATTTTGTAAGCTTGCACATTTTCCAGGAAGTTTGGTTATATGTTGTTCTGGAGTCCAAAAAGTTGTAGTATTTAAAATTTTCGAAATGTCTTTTGTTAATGTTAACAGTTTTAAAAACTGTTGTGCTGTTTATATGGTTTCGTTTGTTCTCTCTTTTCTCATAATAATCCTCATGTAACATTTTGGTGGTCTTTGGTGTAATGGATCTGCCTGTTGCTGTGTCTCAACTTGTTAATATGGAAACCTGTTGTCTCTGCTCTACAGACTGCCGAGGTAGTGCATTATGTATTGTTTGTCATTTGCAGCTGCTTAACATATTCTTATTATTAACCATTTTTCCATGATTTTGAGTGGCATTCATTTCTCAATCCTAGGATGCATCTTAGATAAATCTTATGGTTCCTTTCTATCGACCTATATTATGTCATCGCCATCTTAGTTTTGTCCCCTGTACGTTTCGGGCACAATTGGTGTATCTACGCAACCGCATGCGATAGCACATGCAATCTCCAGTTGCTAACGAAAGAACCATTTGTCTATGCTGCACATTTGCTATGTATGTGTGTCATAGTGATTCACACATACACAACAATTTCAACACGAGGTCAAAGTATTTTGATTCAAACCTCGATTTGGTTACATTTAATAGAGGAAAAAGGAAGATGGCTACACCGTGATGAAAGTCTATAAACCTCATTTCACTTGGAAACAATTTTCAATGTGTCTTCTTAATCAGCTGAATACTGCGTGTGTGCGCGACCCAAGCGATGCATTAAAAAATGGAACAGCATACAGGCAGTACACAGCGCCCATTTCGGACTGCCCAGATGAGAAGTAAATCGTTTGCAAACAATCTAAATAATTTCATCTTCATGGACTATTTTCTGGTAAAATGATATCATCTCGGGCGGAACCATTTTATTAAATAGTTGCTACCAGTTAAATCTTTACTTCGAGTAAGGTTTTCCCTGTCAACACGTTGATTAACTCTTGGGGTCATTGCAAATGATGGGCCTTTAAAGTCTACTGTCACCCAACATCACCATAATGTCACCAATTTCATGGTGCTGCTTAACAGCCAATATTCTGCTAAAATAGGCTCTTGAAATAGCAGTAACGTTAGCATAATTCTTCTACTACAGTACACTACTCACAATACGTTAGGGATATTTGTGTGGTTAAATTTTGATTTTATTTTCTTTCCAATGACCATTTTCAACAGTTCCTGTGACAAGGTGCATCTGTCATGCAGATACAATTGTCTAATCATATACAAAATCATTCAAGCAGAATACATACCCTCAATAAAATATCTGCGTACACCCCACAATATCCATAACTTATAAACTACTAAAGTGTGACGTTGGTTGCCATGGTAATTGGGTCTAAACATTCGCTGGTAATCTGAAACGTCCATTGGTATAGCGCAGGGAAACAGTTCACTGGTTTTAGTGTAGACCCAAAAACCATGGCAACACACAAAGGGTGACATTTTCACTTTAGAAGTCTATTGTGAGTAACTAATAAGTATGCCTTTTCAGCTACCGCTTAACCAGCACCAGGGGCCAATTTCATAGAGGTGTTTAAGCACAAATATTGCTTAGGCACAAAAAACTCTTGCTGAGTAGGGAATGTTGCCAGTGAAATCCTCATGTGATAGAAGTATTGTATGACTAGTGTTAGAGGACTGTTTTATTACCATGACAATCTCATGAAATGTTTGCTGATAATCTAATTTTATCAAGTTTTTCATGCTTAAGTGACTTTTCATGCTTAAGCAGCTCTATGAAATTGGCCCCAAGTTCTAATACATGTACTTCATTTGGAGTATGACATAAAAAGTCACCACACGTTCAAATTTCCCATTCACTGTTGCATATCATGGTGATGGTTCATTCATATGCCTTTGTCTCACATGATTGTCTTGTATGTATCACCCTGTTTCTGTGCATATGTTTGACTCCATTTGACGTGTGCTAGCAGACGGCAAGTGATGGAGCTAGCCTCATTCAACGTGTGCTTAGAAGCCAGCTAAGGAACAAGGTAGACTGAAGACCCTCCCACAAAAATGGAATTGTCGTTTGGGTTTTTTATTTCGGCATTGTTTTTGCGTTTATAGAATTAGGAGGATTTGGGTAAATATAGATTTTTAAAAAGAAATGTGTGTTTTCATGCTTTGTTGCTTTTGTGTTGCTCATTTGCAGTGCCTCTTTAGTTCAAAATTTTATTTACATTTAATTGATTATTTTTATTTCATTTGCATTTTTTTCTTTTTCTTTTCTTTTTTTGGGAGGTGGGACGGTGTCGGGAGTGAGCTTGTTTCTGATCTACAAATTAGCAGAAGTGAAAAAACAAAATTTGTTTTTGTTCATTGTTGCAATCACTCTTGCTGGCCCTCATAATAAAGTACTAAAGTCTAAAATGCAATCAGAAGCTATATTTAATCTCATGCCTAATGTTAATGCAATTAAGTATTATTATTTACCTCATACGTGTATTTTTGTTCAGTGATGGGTTAAAAGTGAACTACATGACATTGAATAGTTCAACCATTAAAAAAAATCACAGTTAAAGTTTCCTTTTTTTGTGAGTGTACCTTTGCCCTTGGCAAAACATCATCATGAAAAACCAATCACTGGACAAAAAAGTTATGAAGTATAGAAAAATAAATATTAATTGGTCTTTATTCTGATGATGGTGCAAACTACAGCCTCTTGATGATCATGAGATGGTCAGGTGGACTATCTGAAGATGATCTTGAGGTGGTAGACTATCTAAAAAATGATCTTGAGATGGTAGACTATCTGAATATCACCTCAGGGGGCCCAGGACAATAACAATAGTTTGCTCTATTACCCCACGAACAGTCAATATTTGTATACTATTTGATTCTATGAAGGAAATGTTAAAAAAGTATTCAGTGTGAGGACTAAAGAATTCAGACATAATTGCTCACTGCCACGATGATTGTAAGCTGTAGTATATAGGGATGCACACTACCAGCTGGGGGAATATCGTAGGAAAAGCTGGTTTGTATGCATTTATAGGGTGCCAGTAGCCCCTCATCAGCACAGGCATGTAACTGTATAATTACAAAAAAAGAGGAAAATGCAAAATGTTTTTTAATTTTCAATGGGAAAGATGAGGAAACAAAACAGAGGAAATGAGCAGATCCGCTGAAAAGTTGCATGCCTGATCAGCAGCAGGTCTGAATTTAAAGCTGATTTATTTTATTGGAATTGTTTTCCCACCAGGCATCAGGGGCAGGAAAGACAGCTCAGCAGATTATTGAGGATCTAGCTTCGGATATTCTCTCAAAAATCCCTCCCAACTTTAATCTTGATGAGGTCAAGGTACTTGAACATTTTTGTAATTTAAGTTAATAACTGTGGTCTAGGTTTGAATTTAGTCCCTACTTGATTTCATGGGTCTCCCTTTATGCTTGTGTGTTAGTTTTTTTCCTTCCAAACCTCTGGAGTTTCTGTCAGAGAGGGCATTTTCTTACTGTGTAATCGACATGGATGTATTTGTTTGTTTGAACAATACGCTTGACGTGCATTTGTGACCTGTCAAATCACTTTGTCGAACACCGGGATTATTTCAAACATCGTGTCCGTAGCTAGGCATGAGTTTATTTTTAGTTGAAGCATGGAGGAAGGAAAACAACTGAACTCATTAACCATGTGCGGTAAAGTATTGTTATGTCGATACACCATCATTGTACACCCCAATGTCACTTTGTTATAAACTGTTTTGCCCATTTCCCTCGTAAATTACTGCGAGTGTAGACGTTAAAAGCAGTAACAAGTGAATTTCCCCTAAACATGTTAACAAGTCCTCCGTTACACCGATACGGAAATCTTGCCGTGTTTAAACGTCTCCGGCGTCAAGTGGTTAATGATGCTTCAATAGATCCACAAAGTGCTTACTCGTGCATGATGTACGGTGACAATGTCATTGCCCCCTGTCATGGCTACCTGTGCAATGGGTCTATAGCACTTTGGGGATGTTGGCCAAGCTGACTTGATTGTTACCCTTTTTGTTTTCCAATGCAGGCCAGGTTTCCAGTGCGCTATGAAGAATCCATGAACACTGTCCTAGTCCAAGAACTGATCCGGTTCAACAGACTCATCGATGTCATTCGCAGCAGTCTAATGGACATCCGAAGAGCACTCAAAGGACTGGTAGTCATGTCTACTGACCTAGAGGATGTATTCAGCAGTATGATGGTGGGAAAGGTAAGCAACATTGGACTGAAATTGGTAAATTTTTAATATAGTCATTTTGGAGCCGTATTAAAGCTCTAAATTTTATTTTCCATTTGTCCATTAATTCACCTTGCTAAGGCATCTGAGGCCAATATCATAAAAAATGTTTATATGTAAGAAATGTTTGTATGTGTTCTAAATATCAAACTTGGCTTAAGCTGTATTGCATTTCACATCACTTTATATGGTTATCGAAAATGAACACTATAGTCTGTTTTATTCAATCATATTTTCGTTTACGCTATCTGTGTCTGTATAATTTATTTATCTTTCATTACCATTTTATCACTGTTTAACTGTCACAAAACCACCACAACACCAAATTTGGACATTCATAATGTGGACCAATTATTTATTCTACTGACAGTAGAATAAATGCCAAAAACTTAAACTGTAGCAAATAAAAAACAACAACAGCAACCTCTAGCGGCAAATGCCAAACGTTGTGAATGTTTCAACTTTCAGCATTGCCTCTATCTGCCGTTCTGTCACCATCGGTTGCTGTTTCCATTACAATTCACTGCTGTGTGGATACAGCTTAGCTGTTTTATTGAGATCTCAGTGCAGTGACCAGCGTGCTATGATATGAAGTTTTTTTCTTAACACATGACCTGACCATCTTGTGTCTTTAAGGTACCAGCCATGTGGGCAGCAAAGTCCTACCCTTCTCTTAAGCCCCTAGGGAGCTACGTCACAGATCTCATTGCAAGACTTCAATTCTTCAAGGTATTGACCCCTTTCGAACACGTGCGAATATGCCATTTTGGGAGTCAAATAATGCCGAGTCATTGTGGAAGCAATGTGCGTGCGCGTTGTGTGTGTCTCTGGTGGGCGTAACGCGGTTTAGTTCACCAATGGGAGCCTCATCATAGCGCGTTACGCGCGCTATGGACACACACAACGCGCACGCACATTGCTTCAACAACGACGCGGCATTGTTTTACTCCCAAAATGACGTCATTGGCATGAGCTCAATATGGTGCTGATTTATGCATTGCGTCCCCCACCCCCATCCACCCTTTGAATCTGATTTAACTAGACTGCTGTGGTGCACAGCTTACAGTGGCTTGTGACAAATTTACTTCTGGCTTCCTGGCAACATAAACAAACTTGGCCTCAATTCATTTAATTACATCACAGGACTTTTATTTATTTATTTATTTATTTTATTTATTTATTTACCACATCCAACAGCGGGGGGACCGCCAATTACAGGAATAGGAGCAAGTGTGGTTGAGTGCCTTGCTCAAGGGCACAGGTGCCACAACCCGTCACGGCCAGGAATCGAACCTACATTCTAGTACTAGCACAGGAACTTAAGTTCGACGCACTAGACCGCTCGGCCATAACACCCCACTTTCTGTAGCAAAAGAGTTAATCACTGCCGGCACTTCACTTGTAAAGAATTTTTCCATGATCTTTAAAATTTGTAGAAGTTGTTTGTTAGGTCGAGCTTGCAGAACCTTCAAATGAAATTTATTTTATGACAAAGTTTAACCATTGGCTTCGGGCCATTATCGGCATAGGTCCCTGGCGGTCTTCTATTTCAAATATTGTTTCTCGAGTCCTATACAAATGTTGACAAATGTCCATATGAGTTTGGGAAATCTGGATGTAGTGAAAAGCAAATTGGCCGGGATTTGACCGCGGACCTTCTGCTTAACGTGCAGACGCCCTACCAATGCATAGTTCCGACCTGTCAATCAACCGAACCCGCCGACCAATCACAACAGAGCTAGCAGACAGCGCCCACATAGGTAAAAGTGCATTGCCTCACAAACAAATTGATCGCGATTTTCTGCCGATACGTTGTATGCGGTGTTCCGGGTGAATTTTTGGTTTCAAGGCCGGGAGATTCGCTGTTCAAAGTTAAGAAAGCGAATTGTTATGAATATATGACATCTCTGTATCACTGGCCTTTCACTAAGTGCGTGCTACGGTAACTGTCGACCCTGAAACATGAATACCTTTGAGTTTTCTCCAAATAATCTGTGCTTTCCGTTGAAAGTCCCATTGGTTTGTGCAGTGTGTGCGGACATTTTGATGATAGCGTGTGAGGCATAGCAACAATATCCAAGGGGGCGGGGTTAACTGGGCAATCTCGGAACTATGCATTGAACTATGATGCCAACTGGTGGTCTCGAATCATGGTAGTGCAGTTGTTTCTCACCCACCTAAAATTTCCAGGTACATGTTACAGTCTAATGTACAGGTTGTTTTTGTCGTTATTAGGACTGGATTCAAGTTGGCATGCCTTCAGTTTTCTGGATGTCAGGATTCTATTTCACTCAATCCTTCCTGACTGGTAGCATGCAGAACTATGCTAGGAAGTATCGCATCCCAATCGATCAGTTAGGATTCCAGTTTGAAGTCACGGATCAAGAGACCACAATGCCTAGCAGACCGGTACGTCAAATATTAATAAAACTTACAGGAACAAAAAATTATTGGGTGCTTCTTAAAATTTCTGAAGAAAATTATTATAGTCACCAGGTTGAGAGAAAATAAAAACATATTATTCCTCATTTGGGATTCGAACCCTAGACATCTGTGATGCACCAAGCCACA
This sequence comes from Henricia sp. BOLD:AAB3569, assembly GCA_037783545.1. Lineage (NCBI taxonomy): Eukaryota > Metazoa > Echinodermata > Asteroidea > Spinulosida > Echinasteridae > Henricia > Henricia sp. BOLD:AAB3569. Next base: position 7,639 of record JBBELK010000398.1, read on the forward strand.
ACAAGAGGAATGTTAGGTCCTTTGGGAAAGCCTGGTGGAGAAATTAAACACCTCGTGACTCGGTTGGTAAAACGTACAGTGTCAAAAGGTTAAGAATCTGGAATAAATAGGAACATAGTTTTCTCTCAATTGTGGGGTACCATGGCCAAGTGGTTTGGATATTTGACTTGCAACACCCAGTCATTGTACCTCTTCCCTTGAGGAAAGTACTTAACCACAATTGCTCCATCCTTCCGAAGGGATGTAAAGCGTAACACACTTTAAAGATCCCAGAGCCAGGGTGTCCGCGGGTCTTAAAAAGTCTTAAATTCATTTTCTAAGTTTAAGGCCTTAAAAAGCATTAAAAAGTATTGAAAAGCATTAGAAAGCATTAAAGAGTATTAAATTGTTAGCTAGATTGTGGGCCTGTGGTAGCCGAGTATGGAATTATTTCCTGTTTTGGGGATTTAATTGGTCTTAAAAAGGCATTTTAATAAGTCTTAAAAAAGTCTTAAATTTGACTTGCTGAAACCCGCGGACACCCTGCAGAGCACTCTTTCATGAAGAGTAAAGTGGCTGCGCATGCCAATGGTGCCGTCCACCTATGTATAGGTATGTATAGGTATGTGTAGATGGAAGACACTTGTAAGCATATATGCAATTCACCCTACATGTTGTGAATTGAAGTTAAATAAAAGTTCATATTTGGTTACCTTTGTGGTTACCTTTTTCTCAGACGGATGGTGTATATGTGAAGGGATTATTCCTTGAAGGAGCCAGATGGGATCAGATGAAGAAACTCCTGGCAGAGTCTCTCCCTAAACTACTCTATGATGTGCTGCCTGTTGTATCCTTTACTTAAAGTTCATCAAAGTCCAATGCTGTCTTTTGTTTGTGTTGGTATTGTTTGTGTTGGTATATACCACTGACCTCTATACAACAGATGGGCTGTACACGTTGGCCATCTTTAATACTGCAGGCAAGACAATGCTTTGCCTAGAATGTTCCACGGTCCATATGATTGCTTTGCAGTCCAATTAACACAAGTACTCTATTGAAAGTAGTATAAGGGTCTTTCCACGGTAAAGGGGGCATTTTGGCAACACAGACCATATTTTCCAGAAAGTACCTTTGTCTGGTCTCAAAATAAAAGAAATAAGTTTCAGTTGTTCTGAAGAGATAACATAGGCCCAAAAAGGGTTACAAATAGTGCAACAACGTGCCTTTTTGAAAACGCGTAACCGGGACGGACACTTGTGTTACTTTTTAGGCCGTCCCGGTTACGAGCGTTACATTGGAAATTTGTACACAGGGTTTTTAGAAAGGCATGTTGTAACACTATTTGTAACTCTTTTTGGGCCCAAGTTATCTCTTCAGAACAACTTAAACTTATTTCTTTTATTTTGAGACCAGACAAAGCTATTTCCTCGAAAATATGGTTTGTGTTGCCAAAATGCCCCCTTTACTGTGGAAAGACCCATAACCAGTCTAGGCAAAATATCTCCTATCCTGAAGTAAGATGGCAGATGGTTGCTTCATTCTGTATATTAGGTCAGTGGTATGCCCCATACTGAGCCTACACCATACCAAGCCTACACCATACTGAGCCTACACCATACCGAGCCTACACCATACCAAGCCTACACCATACCAAGCTTTCCTGAATCGACGATGGTGGACATATGAATTGTGCCGACGAGTTTGATAGTTCAAGCTGTTCATTCTTTGACTGTGGAAGACTACATCTAGCCAAGTTAGGAGCCAGTAATTGCTATTGTTTGTGATGTAATTGTCAAATTTTTCATGTTAATTGTGTTGCCCACAGTGACGTTGTTTACAGTGGCCACATTTTATTTTATGTTTTTGATTGCAGTTGTTCAATAATAAGCACTTTTTGGTGTGGCATACCGACACTCTTGTTAAAACATTTATGATTTACATTTGTTTTTTATCTTTTATTTTCTCCAGTATGTTAAGCAAATATTGATATATCTGTTGAATTTTTAATCCATTGGATATGTGGTAGAATTTGTTATCCATGACTACTTGAAACAGATTTGGATCAAACCGGGTAAAAGGTCGTCGTTTGAACTGCAAAATACCTACTCATGTCCAGGTGAGTAATCACAGCCTGTAAAAGTGAATTATATTGGTTGTTCATGAGGGTGATGGTGAAACTATTGTATTGAGGTATTCTTGAGCTAGGCCTGCTATTTTCTTAAGGCCGCAGGCTGAGTAGAAATAACTGGTATACCTTCTCAAGATCATCAAGAATAAGGAGCAGTCAATATTTGTTTTTATACCTCATACATTTATTTTTGTTTGTCCAATGATTAGTATTTCAGGATTGTTGTACCGAGAGCAAAAGTTTACTCACTGCGCAAATTTTAGCACTGGTGCGTGTGCGAGAATGCACATGAAAAATGTACTATTGTTTGACCTATAATGCTAAAGGTATTACATTTTTTACATGTGTACAGAAAAGGTTGAACTAATTATTTTCTCAATGTTCATTCTTTCATGTTTCTATTTCCATTTTCAGTTTATAAGACCAGTGCTCGGCGGGGCACACTATCCACTACGGGTCATTCCACCAACTTTGTGTTTTTTGTTGAGTTACCGTCGGACCGGTCGGCGAATCACTGGATCAACCGTGGAGTGGCCATGCTGTGCCAGTTGGATGACTGAAAGACCAGGGGTGAGATTGAAGACAAAAGAACATTCTACAAAACAGTTCTTTATGATTTGATGGTTGCCAAATTCTACAACTCTAAAATGGCACCCGGGTCGACATATACATTAATCTATACATGTACATTGTGCTCACTGTTTTACCAAATAATCCTTTGCATATGTGGTTGTGCACTCGCCCTAGTGCATGTTTCTACTGTAGGCATCGGAATTAAACTTTTTTTTGTGGCAACGTGGTGTGCACGGCATTTGGAAAGACATACTCCACTAAAAATACCATTACACACATCAGCAAACACCTTATCCATGCAGGTTTTGTGGTTGCACGCATCGGCAAATAACCGTTTAAGGATTACTGTTCCTAAGCATTTTCGAAATGGTACTTGTGCTCATGAGAAACACACACATAGTGCAGTGCTGTCAATGGCAACACCCCCTCTGTTGCACGCAACACTGACAAGTCTCACCCCTGCATGTCTTGGTCAAAAAAGGTCTTCATCGGTTGTCAGTTTGAGCCAGTGATGAGGTAAGTGCATGTAGGCAATAAGTAAAGTGCATGTAATGGCTACAGCTATTGAGTTTGTGCCAATGACGTCATTTTGGGAGTCAAATAATGCCGCGCCATTGTGGAAGCAATGTGCGTGCGCGTTGAGTGTGTCCATAGCACGCGTAACGCGAAATACTGAGGCTCCCATTGGTGAATTCAACCGCGTTACACCCACCAAAGACGCACACAACGCGCACGCACATCGCTTCCACAATGACTCAGCATTATTGGACAACCAAAATGGTGTAATCGCACTTGTTCGAAGGGGGTCACTACACAAGTCTGTAGAAGTTCAATATAGCTATCATCAATTCCAGTGTACTTTCAAGTCATTGCTGCAGTAATATGGACACAGACTAAGCAGTTAGTGAATAATAATTTGAAAAGACAGCAACAGGATACTTCCCTTCATATATAAAAAAAATTGTCAGATTCAGGTATTTGAGATGAGATCGAATAAGTTTACTGGCCAATTTCTTTAGAACACAGTTAGATGGCAAATACATGTAGCGGTGGGTGATTAATCTCCAGCACTCGAGTACTTGCAAGTAGTTGACGGATTTGCTACAAGAGGAGAAAATGGCAATTACATTTTTATTGCATTTTTTTTATCCAGCTGCATTTCTATTTGTATTGTATTAACCAAGCGGTTTAAATGCCAAGTTCGTGTAACTAGACTGCCTAGGTGACGTTATTTGACAATTCCACGCTGTGGAAGAAAACGAGATTGCTGTAGAAGCAGTGAGTCAATTATTGCCTGTTTGTTATTAATTGGTACTTTAAAACAATCACGTGTGGTTTGGTGGGTTACGGGTTCGAGCCCCACTTGTGCCAACGTGTTTGTGTCCATGGGCAAGACACTTAATCTCAATTGCCTCGTCAAACCAAGCGATATTTGGGGAGCTGTTAGGGGAAATGCCACAATCTAACTGCTGATAGGATTGTGCGCTTTGGCCAGGTATAGCCACCTAGTTAAAGCGAAATGGTTCTGGTGATTTCCTGATGGCAGCGATAATGTTAATGGCAACAGCGCCAGGAGTACCCTAGGGTAGACATGTGCGCTATACAAGTGTCCACCATTACATTATTACTATTTGCGAGATAATCCACTCGGCAAACATATCATCATGATCTTAATCATTTCGTTTCCAAATTGTTTCTGTGCATGTTGTTGACTATTTTTTGCGGATGATTGCGTGTATGTGTATGTGAGTTGCTGACTAAAGTTGCTAATGGGAATGACAGGTTTAACCAGTTAACGCCAGGGCCCAATTTCATGGAACCTGTTGGCACAAAAATTTGTTTAGCACAGAATTTCTTTGATCTGTAAAATGGGTTACCAGCCAAAATTGTATGTCAAATTGTATTTTTAGGAACAAGTGCAAAATATCAGTAAATACACATCACATACGATTTTGGCTGGCAACCCAGTTTTGTAAAATAAACCAAAGAAATTTTGTGCTAAACAAATTTTAGTGCTAATGGGTTCCATGAAATTGGGCCCTGGATTGTTTCAAACATTGCTGTCCGTAGGCGCGGGTTTATTTTTGGTTGAAGCGTGGAGGAAGAAAACAAACTGAACTCATTAACCATACGCGGTAAAATATGTTGATACACCGTCATTGTACACCCCCAATGCCGCTTTGTTATAAAAACTTTTTGCCCATTTTCCTTGTAAATTACTGCGAGTGTAGACGTCATAAGCAGTAACAAGTTAATTTCTCCTAAACGCTACACCGATGCGGAAATTTTGGCGTGTTTAAACGTCCTCCGGCGTCAAGTGGTTAAAAGATGTCCGTCATTTTTTAGTTTTTAGAAATGTACTCTTGTATTGATATCAAATAAGGAGCTAGTATTAAGCGCCGTTCCAAACTGCACTGACATTTTTTATTAAGCTATACATGTGGCAACATTTGATTTAAAATGGCCAACATGCAAGCACAAAATGTGTTCCCAAGGAACAGTGAAACTGCCCTTCAAGATGGCAGTTATTCGATACGGTCTATACCTAATCAGACAATTGCCGAAGTTTCTTGAGAGTACAATTTCCCATCAAGAGAGTGGGGGAAAGCCTCATTTTTGATAGTTTATTAGTATGTTGCAATAGTAGATATTTTTGTCGTTAAAAAAATGTGAAATAGCAACATTGCCAATCAAAATTGGTATTTAGTCCTCCACAATCAAAATCTAAGCTTTTGTTTTTAGATTGAATACGTCCGAATGCATGTATTGGATTAGCATATCCAAAAAGCAAATTAACTTATTGCAATTATGTAAACAAATAAAATAAAATAATTTATATTTACAGTATGAGATTATATTTGTAACTTTTGTACTGGAAACAGATACTGTATCTGTACATTGATGTATAGTGTATTTTTAGACGAAGTGCCTTGTTTTACAAAAAAAACATCTGTATGAATTTTGTATGAATTTTGCATTGTTTTACGTGACATGATCATTATATTTTTGTTCATGATGTACTGATGTAGCAATTTTTCTCCAGATACTGCCAAATGTAACATTTTTTAAGTGAATGTTTCTCAAGTAACTTTTTTCGCTAAATGCAATAACATTGATGTGTTACTATTAGTTTTGTAAGTGTAATGTACTGCAGCTAAAAGCTCATTTTGTAACTTAATTTTTGTGTCTTGTGACAAAATGCCAACAGAAGCACTTGGTGCCAAGTTTTGAAGAACATTTTGCTCAATGTAGTATGTATTGTACAAATTATTGCAAAATGTGTTTGTAAGTGAGAATTGGGTATCAAATGCCATGAACTGATAAGAGAACATATTGTACATACCGGTAGAAGTTTCTTTGATCTACTAAAGTGGTGTTCCCATTGGACTATTTTTGGTTAAACTCCCGTGGTTGTGCGGGAGAGTAACAAAATTTAGTCCAATGGGAACGCACGGAGAATTAGCGTCCCTGTAAAGTTACCACGACCACGATGTAAAACGTACAGGGTGAGAGAGGCCGCGGAAACTTTCCGCTCAACCGCAGGAGTTTTACAGGGCCCTCGAAAAGTCCAATGGGAACAGCGCCGCCCTGTAGAACTGCCGCTGTGTAAAATGCCAAATGGATGACGTCACTTCCTGCATCGTGCAATCCCACCACAAATTGCGCGGAAAAATTCTGGTTATTATGTAGGCCTACAGGCCCTGTATGTACGCACGTGTTTTTTCATGCTCTTTCCTTTGCAAATATAATGGCAAGTTTAATCGAAGTTGTTCGAAATTTGATTGGGTTTCGTGCAGCATGCACACAATTAATAATTTTGAGCCAATATATGTGTATCGCATGGCGCGGCATGTCAAACATCCTGTTAGGTCAAAGGTTATGTAAACCACGCCCTCAATTGACCACATATGGCCAGCCGAGTAGCACAATTTTCCGCTCGCGTCGTGTAAAATATATGGTAAGTGGGAACGCACGGGAGATTTACAGGAAGGAATGTTTACAGGGAGTCGCGTAAAGTTCCCGCGAGGGCGCGGGAAAAGAAGTCCAATGGGAACACGCCTTAAGCTGTTCACTTTCAGCAATACAAGCATCCATGGCTTCTACTGCGTTGAGAAATGTCACAACCTGCACACCTCTGCTGGCTACCTGAGAACACTGATGCTACGTGAATCAGGAACAAGGTTTCCAAGTCCAGAAATTCCCTCCTGGTGGGTTCGAACCAGTCAATGTCCAAACCACTGTCCACTTCACCTCGATACTCCAAAATGTTTACCCTTTATAGCAGCCTAAGACATACATCTCATTTCAGAAAGAATTTTATTACCATTATTTTCTTTTTAAATCTAGAACAAAATGCTCATCAGCATAAACACAATTTACACTTGAAAGATATATTTATTGCAGTTGCTTAACTTTAAGTGCTCCCTTCCTAGCACTGTGAAATCTACTATACATCTACAAAACTACATGTAAAATATACACTACAAATTAGTATTAAACCTTTGTAATTGATGATTGACAAAAAAATGGAAGACATGATTTTATTCCAACTTGGCTGTCAAAAACGGCATATATAAATACAATGTATGAATTTACTGCAATGCAGGAATCTTTTACTTTCAGTCACTTTCCCCCAAATCCAGTTGTTACTTTTAGATGCCAATTTTTACTCCGGAAAACTAACCAGGGGTCGATTTCACAAAGAAATATTTGCAATATGTCGTAATGATGAACCCGTTGTAAAGTTACAAGGTAACCGCAATGTTGTGAAAGGTTTTGCTTAAAGATTGTATAGCGCCATGTAGTAGTTTTGCCCAGAGCTTACGAAGTTCACCCATCATAGCCGGTTGCAACGGATTTGAATACTTATTGGGGAATTCACATGCACACTATCGCGGAAAAATGTCATTGGTTTGTACAGGAGCTCATTTGCCGTTGTGCTGGGTCAAAGTTCAATTTTGTTGAACTTTGACTGTAGTACATTGACATTTCCAACATGCAGCCAATGAGGTATCTGAGAATCCCCAATTGCGGTGAGCGCAGCACGGCAGCATGATTTTTCTCTAATAGTGTAAACGTGCCTTTATGGCGTGTCACAAGTCCTTGTGAAATCGACCACAGGTCAATTTAACATTGACTCTGTTCGAGGAAAATTGCTTTATTCAACGAAAATTAGTTGATAGGGCATGTGTAAATCTAATGCACATCAGTACCATTCACATCAGGCAACTGCTAACAGAGATCGAAAAATGCTGTACGACACCTTTATCTCGTTACGTGTCAAATCAGTTCATCAAACCAATGTAATCTGTTTCATTGAATGAAGAGCTGTGACTTCAATAAATAAATAAAACTCGTCATTTAATTTTTGTTGAAAAAAGTGATTTCCTTTATGAGAACAGGGTCCTAATTAAGTCAGAAAGTTCAATGTGGACGGTTCATCTCAGTAAAAATTATTGAACAAGTTTATCATCAAATCTGTCTCGTATAAAAGGTACAAAAGCACACACTATTAAAGTAACTCCTGGATTGCTTTCAAGCATGTCATGCCGTCGTCACAGATTACGCCACAGATTGTCACCTCTATTAAAAAAGTTTTATTCAATAATAGCTTAAAAATTTAAAGTTGAAATAAATGACCAAAAGATACCCTGCTTTAAATCCCGGTTTGGCCACATTTTCCTTGCCCTGCTTAAAATTAAAAACCAACATGTCCGATGCCGTAGCCATGCATGTTTGCCCTCTTCATACAACTTCACATCTCCCAGGACTTTTTAGTACAATCTAGCTAGTGCATACATGCAGACACATTTGAGCCAGTACCAATTTGAATGTTGGCAGATTATGCCACTACTGCATACCAGATGATTCCAAGGGATTTAAAATGAAAATTTTACATGTAGGAACTTAAGGCAAGACAAAAGGCTCAGTAACACTCACAAAAATGGTGGTCCAAACTCATAGGTACCTAGCAAGTACAAGTGCATCTGCACCACTCACAAACTTACTTTATAAAATTATCTACTTCTCAACCTTACTTGTATTAAGTTACAAGCAGTACTACGAGTGAACATTTGCTTGTTGCAATGACATTTCAGTCCAGTATTAAGCATAGTGTTTCTTTCTGCAAACCTTTCAAAAATACCCTGCAAGAACCTATGCAACACTTAAACTATTTAGATGCTTTAACGGTCAAAGTAGTAATATGGTTTAAACAAATTAAAATACAGTATTTACAGTGATAAACCCTAGGAAAAGAATAAATATTCTTTTGCACAGACTCTAAAAAGGTTTCTTTTCAAAATTGAGCTTTACACATAATTAACAAATAAATTAAATGGTGTTCAAGTTTTGGGATTGAACCCTCCGCCCCGGGTTCTGATCCGGGGCCAATTTGGTCCCGAGAGCATTTACACTCAGTTTGTGATCCGGGGCTGATCCCCAGCTCGACCCCGAGCTCGGGATCAAGTGTAAACAGGCTGTGATGTGATCTGCTGTTCACACATTTCAACATGTTCAGCACTCATCATATTCACTATGTCAAAATTCAACCTTACTTATGAGGAGATGGGTTAAAATTCTCAACACTTTGAGAATGCAAAAGATCACAGGCTCAAGTCCCACCATATAATGGGGAATATACAGTGCTAAAATTAAGTTGTGTGGCAAAAGCAGCACTTTAAAAATTCCAGGGATTACTTTTGACCTACTGTGACTATCCGCAATCATTACTATTTGCAGCAATCAAACTCTTTACATCAATGTAATTTTTAAAATCTTTCCTGCTCCTGGTCCGTGTGAATTGGAATAGTGCAAAAAAAGTGTTAAAACATACACATCAATGATGTGAATTCCGAAAAGACTTTACCCATGTTGCAAAGGCCCACAGATCAATACTGCTTTCAGGATCACTCACAGGGATCAAACAGTCAATTGCATAGACCAAGGAACTAGATATGTTAAGTTCAACTTGAACTTGAAACCTTTTTGAAGAATAAAAACTATTCTCACCTTCTTATACTTTATCATACACCAAAGAAATCTTCACATATACCGTAATGTATCTTCTTTAAATCCTCCTTCCCGGTGATGCATTGTCTTGTCTTATTGAAATGGCAGTCATTGTCGTAACTCACACGATCACTCCCACAGATGGGATCGTAGGTTGTCGGACACACAATCTGGTAACATGGTGTCTTTCTATTCACTGTAACAATGAAACAAATGAAAGTTTAAGCTGGTGTTATATGGTGTATGGGTCTTAATCGGCAGACACAAAGAGATTACTTCTTTTTTTTCAAGCTTTACACCAAAATTACACTGCATGCATGAGTATAAACTGTGCTTGCTTTGTCATGCTATTAAAGTGGAAAAATTAGGCACCACAAACAGGGTTGCTAGAAGTTAGTACCATGTAACATTATGTCAAGCATTGTTTTCTTTTGATGCTGAATATTTTTTCCAAAAACCGACTGCATGCACATGATTTCCATCGTGTTCCTAAATTTAGTAAAAAGACGGGCTGAATCTCAAAGATGTTTTTGTTGCATGAATCAAACCAAATTTCATTATTTAATGAGATAATTGACATCTGAAAACATGCTCATCTTTGTTTTAACAAATTTGTTCACGCGATCTTAATTTGCATCTTGCATGTTCATCCATCTTAGAAAACATGCCGCTTTCTCATGCATGTAATTTGTACTCACATCTTATTTGTTTAGTATCGGCAGAAGTCTGCTCTACTTTTCACCATGTGCCAGATGCTCATAATTACCCAGTTAATAAAATGAAATGAACTCGGGAAATGAAATGAACTCAGGAAAAACATAAGTGGTGTTAAACTGAAATGATGTCGGAAATACTGGCAAGTACATGTAATCAAAAAGAGGTCAAGTGTTAAATGTAAATTGCCTATACATGAAGTGGTATATTTAACCTATGACCTTCTGCATAGTAGGCAGATGTCAATCACCGAGCCTGTCCCCAAATGATGGGGTCGAATATCCTACAAGGGGTGATTGTACATGTAATTATATGAAGTAGGGTAATTTTTGTGTTGGGCAAGTGCTCAATGAAAAACTGCTCTTTTGAAATACCATTTTTTAGTATAGCTGTTTTAGATGTGTTTTTTACAAAACATTTTAGTTCCACATATAATTTCAAACACATCCAGACAAGTAGTACCTGATATCTCAGGATGAATAACTGATTATTATTATTAGGGATTATGACCCAGGAACAGCGGGGGTGAATGAATTTGATAAATGTGACCAAATGTCCATGTGAGTTTGGGGAATCTGGATGCAGTGAAAAGCAACTTGGCTCTACCGGGATTCAAACCGCGGACCTTCTGCTTATAACGTGCAGACGCCCTACGTACAAGTGAGCTATGAAGCCAACTGGTGGCCTCAAATCACTGTAGTGCAGTTGTTCCTCACAGATTTGGATTGGCTATCACGTGAGCTTAGCAAGCCCTACAGAGTGATAACTAGAGATCAATTAAGATACGCCCCAAACACCTGCCCGGCTTGCCCCATTATTATGTATGAATAACTGATTATTATTTTTATGGATCATGACCCAGGGACCGCCGGGGTGAATGAATTCGACACAAATGTGAACAAAATGTCCATATGAGTTTAGGAAATCTGGATGCAGTGAAAAGCAACTTGGCTCCACCGGGATTGGCTATCACGTGACAGCCAATCCCAATCAGTGAGGAATAGTTGCGCTACCATGATTCGAGACCACCAGTTGGCTTCATAGCTCAATTGGTAGGGCGTCTGCATGTTAAGCAGAAGGTCCGCGGTTCAAATCCCGGTGGAGCCAAGTTGCTTTTCACTGCATCAAGATTTCATATGGACATTTGTTCACATTTGAATAGAATTATATTTCCAGAATAAATTCCCTTTTAAATCTATATACAAGAAGTGAAAACAAAATAACTTAGAATTAAGGTTATGTCCAAAACTTGTAGACAAAGAAAACAACCATGAAAAGTATTAGGATAGCAATGATAAGGATGATAGAGAGTTTAACACCAGCTGTGGAATACAAACAATGAAAAGCTTAGATTTAGTAACAAACATTAATAGCAAACATTTATCCTATTTATAGCAAATGTGGTTTCCCTAGAAGGGTGGTAGCATGTTACTCCCTCAGGTTCCCCTCCCTCCCCCCCCCAAAAAAACGTAACTTTTTTTCTCAGTATAGACCGTATCGAATAGCCGCTATTTCGTGGGGCAGTTTCTTTGTTCCTTGAAGACATGCATGGTTGCACATATTGTGCTTCCATTGTTAAATGGTTTAAGTAACAAAAGGTGCCCCACGAAATGGCGGCTATTCGATACGGTCTATAAGGGCCATCCATAAAGTACATAGTGATGCACTGAGGGAGTGAGAAGGGGGTGGGGGTGTCAGAGCCAATGCATGCACCAATGTTGAAGTGGATAACATCTAAAAAGTTGGCATTTCGTATGTACATGTACTTTACTTTAGGGTGGATTCACATAGCCTTTTCGCACATAAGTGCGACGCACATTGCTTTGAGAAAAGCAGTGCGGAGGGAATTTGAAGTGAAACGATTCACTGAAAACCCAAGCTTTCCGCCCAAGTCGATTATGTGGTTTTCAATGTGTCGTTTCACTCCAGATTCCCTATAAACGGTTTTTTCCTTTTCTGAAAGCGACATGTCGCATTTGCCCGCGAAAAGTCTTAGTGTGAATTCACCCTTATGGGGGGTCCCAAGCAACATTTGTTTGAATATGTTTACAAATATTTTGAAATATTTTTGAAATGTGAATTCTTTTCAAATTCAAATGCAAAATTACTTTGCATTGAACTATGTCACTAATACCATAACTAGTGATTAACTACATTGTTATCTACTTCCTAGTGAAGTTCTGTTGGGTGGAATATAGTTTGTGCAAATATGTCTATAGTGGCCACCCTTGAAACCATAAAAACTGGCCACTTTAACAGGTTGGCTTAACATATTAAAACACATGCCATTTGGGAACAAAGACGGGTGGACAAGTCTGTAGAAAATAACAGATAGTGTTATAAATTGACCAATTCCTTACCTGGATTTCTAGATGCTTGTAACTTTGTTGTGGCAGTCCTCGATGTCGCAATATCTGTCAGAGTTATTGTTTTCAGAGCCCTGCTTGCAGGTGCTTCTGGTGTTGTTCGAGACGGCTTTGGATCTATCAGAGGTAAGGCCCTGGGTCCGTGTTTGATTGCACTAAATTCTGTAGGAGTTATGTCTCCCAATCCAGATGTCATTCCTTCAAGGGTGGCTTCCTCTTGTGTGGTTGTTAGTATTTCAGGTGCTGGTGACATTTGTTTGTTGGCAGAATTTCGCAGAGATTTGGGAGAAATATCTTTTGAAAGCGTCTTGGGCATAGTGGTCAGTCCATCAGGCACGGTGGTAGGCTCCTCGGGTACAGAGGTAGGCTCCTTGGGCACGGCGGTAGGCTCCTGGTGCACGGCAGTAGGCTCCTGGTGCACGGCAGTAGAGTCATTGGACATGGCGGTAGGCTCCTGGGGCATGACGGTAGGCTCCTCGGGCACGGCGGTAGAGTCCTGGGGCACGGCGGTGGGCTCCTGGGGTACGACGGTAGGCTCCTGGGGTACGACGGTAGGCTCCTGGGGTACGACGGTAGGCTCCTGGGGCACGGCGGTAGACTCCTGGGGCACGGCGTTTGGCTCCTTGAGCACAACGGTAGGCTCCTTGGGCACGGCAATCAGCTCCTGGGGCACAGCGGTAGACTCCTTGGGCACGGCAATAGACCCCTTGGACATGGCAATCAGCTCTTGGGGCACAGCGGTAGACTCCTTGGGGACGGCAATAGACCCCTTGGACATGGCAATCAGCTCCTGGGGCACGGCGGTAGACTCCTGGGGCACGGCGGTGGGCTCCTGGGGCACGGCGGTGGGCTCCTGGGGCACGGCGGTGGGCTCCTGGGGCACGGCGGTAGGATCCTGTGGCACAGAGGTGGACTCCTGGGGCACGGCAGTGGACTCCTGGGGCACGGCAGTGGGCTCGTGGGGCACGGCAGTGGGCTCGTGGGGCACGGCAGTGGGCTCGTGGGGCACGGCAGTGGGCTCGTGGGGCACGGCAGTGGGCTCGTGGGGAACGGCAGTGGGCTCCTGGGGAACGGCTGTGGGCTCCTGGGGCACGGCTGTGGGCTCCTGGGGCACGGCTGTGGGCTCCTGGGGCACGGCTGTGGGCTCCTGGGGCACGGCTGTGGGCTCCTGGGGCACGGCTGTGGGCTCCTGGGGCACGGCTGTGGGCTCCTGGGGCACGGCTGTGGGCTCCTGGGGCACGGCTGTGGGCTCCTGGGGCACGGCTGTGGGCTCCTGGGGCACGGCTGTGGGCTCCTGGGGCACGGCTGTGGGCTCCTGGGGCACGGCTGTGGGCTCCTGGGGCACAACGGTGGGCTCCTGGGGCACAACGGTGGGCTCCTGGGGCACAACGGTGGGCTCCTGGGGCACAACGGTGGGCTCCTGGGGCACAACGGTGGGCTCCTGGGGCACAACGGTGGGCTCCTGGGGCACAACGGTGGGCTCCTGGGGCACAACGGTGGGCTCCTGGGGCACAGCGGTGGGCTCCTGGGGCACAGCGGTGGGCTCCTGGGGCACAGCGGTGGGCTCCTGGGGCACGGCGGTGGGCTCCTGGGGCACGGCGGTGGACTCCTGGGGCACGGCGGTGGACTCCTGGGGCACGGCGGTGGACTCCTGGGGCACGGCGGTGGACTCCTGGGGCACGGCGGTGGACTCCTGGGGCACGGCGGTGGACTCCTGGGGCACGGCGGTGGACTCCTGGGGCACGGCGGTGGACTCCTGGGGCACGGCGGTGGACTCCTGGGGCACGGCGGTGGACTCCTGGGGCACGGCGGTGGACTCCTGGGGCACGGCGGTGGACTCCTGGGGCACGGCGGTGGACTCCTGGGGCACGGCGGTGGACTCCTGGGGCACGGCGGTGGACTCCTGGGGCACGGCGGTGGACTCCTGGGGCACGGCGGTGGACTCCTGGGGCACGGCGGTGGACTCCTGGGGCACGGCGGTGGACTCCTGGGGCACGGCGGTGGACTCCTGGGGCACGGCGGTGGACTCCTGGGGCACGGCGGTGGACTCCTGGGGCACGGCGGTGGACTCCTGGGGCACGGCGGTGGACTCCTGGGGCACGGCGGTGGACTCCTGGGGCACGGCGGTGGACTCCTGGGGCACGGCGGTGGACTCCTGGGGCACGGCGGTGGACTCCTGGGGCACGGCGGTGGACTCCTGGGGCACGGCGGTGGACTCCTGGGGCACGGCGGTGGACTCCTGGGGCACGGCGGTGGACTCCTGGGGCACGGCGGTGGACTCCTGGGGCACGGCGGTGGACTCCTGGGGCACGGCGGTGGACTCCTGGGGCACGGCGGTGGACTCCTGGGGCACGGCGGTGGACTCCTGGGGCACGGCGGTGGACTCCTGGGGCACGGCGGTGGACTCCTGGGGCACGGCGGTGGACTCCTGGGGCACGGCGGTGGGCTCCTGGGGCACGGCGGTGGGCTCCTGGGGCACGGCGGTGGGCTCCTGGGGCACGGCGGTGGGCTCCTGGGGCACGGCGGTGGGCTCCTGGGGCACGGCGGTGGGCTCCTGGGGCACGGCTGTGGGTTCCTTGGGCACGGCGGTGGGCTCCTTGGGCACGGCGGTTGGCTCCTGGGGCACGGCGGTGGGCTCCTGGGGCACGGCGGTGGGCTCCTGGGGCACGGCGGTGGGCTCCTGGGGCACGGCGGTGGGCTCCTGGGGCACGGCGGTGGGCTCCTGGGGCACGGCTGTGGGTTCCTTGGGCACGGCGGTTGGCTCCTGGGGCACGGCGGTGGGCTCCTTGGGCACGGCGGTTGGCTCCTGGGGCACGGCGGTGGGCTCCTGGGGCACGGCGGTGGGCTCCTGGGGCACGGCGGTGGTCATCAGTTTCCTGGGCAAAGCCGTCGGTTCATAAGGTATGGCAGTCAGTTCCTCTGTTACCATTTGTGGTGTGAGGTCATTAAAACTTCTTTGTGACAGGGTTTTCTCAGAATCCGTCTCAAAAATCATATGTTCTGTTAACACTAATTGCGATTTCGTTGACTGGGAGAGAAGTTCTTTTAGAGTTGTCACACTGGTTGGTTCTTGTGTAGGTAGTGCTTCATGTGACACAGAAAGCATTTCATGATGCTTTAATGGTGTTGGCTTGGCTGTTTCAGCTTGTTGTGTTGATAATGCCGACAATGATACCTCCTTTGGTTTGCTAGTTTGCTTCGACACCAAAAGATTGTCAACAGATAAAGTTGTAGATGGCAAGCTTGTGGTTGCAGAAATGCCTGTAGGTGCAATGTCAGATGTGGTTTCAGCTTTGCCGGGAGGTCCAACAGAGGTCTTCTCAATTGGAGTTCCTGATGCTTCGGTTGTTTCTTTGTTGTCATCTGTGCGTTCAAATGGAACTATTGTAAAATTAAACTCCTCAGTACTGATTGTACCTTGTGCTTTGGTTTTCTCTGTTACGACAGACACAGGTGACTTTGGAGATTGAGAAGTATGGGGTGCTTGAGGTGCTGTCAGGTACCGTCCTGCGTCAGTTAGAAGTTGGAAAACTGTAGGCCCTTTAGTCAAAACCTCAGCAACATCTGTTTTTGTGTACTTTGTGATTTCAACTGTTTCACTTATTTGGGATGTTGACGCCTTCAGTGGTTCTTGTGTAGATAGCATTTCTTGATGCTTTGGTGGTGTTGGCTTGGCTGGTTCAGTTTGCTCCGTAGACAATGATGCCTCCTCTGGTTTGGCAGTCTGCTTAGAAAGTAAAGGACTGTCAGTAGATGAAGTTACAGATGGTAGGTTTGTTATTGCAGACAAGCCTGTGAGTGCAATGCCAGATGTGGTTTCAGCTTCGACAGGGGGTCCAACAGAAACAAAGCCAGGAGGACCAACAGAGATCTTCTCAACACCAGTCTCTGATGCTTCGGTTGTTTCTTTGTTGTCATTTGTGCGTCCAAAAGGAACTGTTGTAAAACTAAACTCCTCTGTGCCGATTGTTTCTTGCGCTTTGGTTTTCTCTGTTACTGCAGACACTGATGACTTTGGAGTCTGAGACGTATGTGGTGCTTGAGGAGCTGTCAGGTGCATTCCTGCATCAGTTAAAAGTTGAAAAACTGTAGGCCCTTCAGTTACAACATCAGCAGCATCTGTTTTGGAGTCTTTTGTAGTTTGAACTTTTTCAGTAGAAATAAGATCCAAGGATTCACTTGTTTTTGATGTTGACACCATTGGTAGTTCTTGTGTAGGCAGTGCTTCATGTGACACGGAAATCATTTCATGATGCTTTGGTGGTGTTGGCTTGGCTGGTTCAGTTTGTTCAGTTGACAAAGACAATGATGCCTCCTCCGGTTTGCCAGTCTGTTCAGATACCAAAGGACTGTCAACAGATAAAGTTGTAGATGGCAAGCTGGTGGTTGTAGAAATGCCCGTAGGTGCAATGCCAGATGGGGTTTCAGCTTCGCCAGGAGGTCCAACAGATACAAAGCCTAGAGAACCAACCGAAGTCTTCTTAATTGGAGTCCCTGATGCTTCTGTTGTTTCTTTGTTGTCATCTGTGCGTCCAAAAGGAACTGTTGTAAAACTAAACTCCTCTGTGCTGATTGTTTCTTGCGCATTGGTTTTCTCTGTTACCACAGACACCGATGACTTTGGAGTATGAGAAGTATGTGGTGCTTGAGGTGCTGTCAGGTGCATTCCTGCATCAGTTAAAAGTTGAAAAACTGTAGGCCCTTCATTTATTAACTTAGCAGCATCCGTCTTCGAGTATTTTGTAGTTTCAACCGTTTCAGTAGGAATAATAGCCAAAGGTTCACTTGTTTTTGATGTTGCCACCATTGGTGGTTCTTGTGTAGGCAGTGCTTCATGTGACACGGAAAGCATTTCATGATGCTTTGGTGGTGTTGGCTTGGCTGGTTCAGTTTGTTCCATTGACAAAGACAATGATGCCTCCTCCGGTTTGCCAGTCTGTTCAGATACCAAAGGACTGTCAACAGATAAAGTTGTAGATGGCAAGCTGGTGGTTGTAGAAATGCCTGTAGGTGCAATGCCAGATGGGGTTTCAGCTTCGCCAGGAGGTCCAACAGATACAAAGCCTGGAGAACCAACAGAAGTCTTCTTAATTGGAGTCCCTGATGCTTCTGTTGTTTCTTTGTTGTCATCTGTGGGTTCAGAAGGAAATGTTGTAAAACTAAACTCCTCTGTGCTGATTGTATCTTGTCCTTTGGTTTTCTCCGTTACTGCAGACACTGATGACTTTGGAGTCTGAGAAGTATGTGGTGCTTGAGGTGCTGTCAGGTGCATTCCTGCATCAGTTAAAAGTTGAAAAACTGTAGGCCCTTCAGTTATTAACTCAGCAGCATCCGTCTTCGAGTATTTTGTAGTTTCAACCGTTTCAGTAGGAATAACAGCCAAAGGTTCACTTGTTTTTGATGTTGCCACCATTGGTAGTACTTGTGTAGGCAGTGCTTCATGTGACACGGAAAGTATTTCATGATGCTTGGATGGTGTTGGTGTGGCCGTTTCAGCTTGCTCCGTCGACCAAGACAATGATACCTCCTCTGGTTTGCCAGTCTGTTTAGACACCAAAGGACTGTCAACAGATAAAGTTGTAGATGGCAAATTTGTAGTTTCAGAAACACCTGTAGGTGCAATGCCAGATGTGGTTTCAGCTTCGCCAGGAGATCCAACAGATACAAAGCCTGGAGGACCAACAGAGATCTTCTCAATATCAGTCCCTAATGCTATGGTTGTTTCTTTGTTGTCATCTGTGGGTCTATAAGGAACTGTTGTAAAACTAACCTCCTCTATGCTGATTGTATCTTGCACTGTTGATTTCGGATACTGAGAAGTATGTGGTGGTTGGGGTGCTGTCAGGTGCATTCCTGCATCAGTTAAAAGTTGAAAAACTGTAGGCCCTTCAGTCAAGACCTCAGCAGCATCTGTTTTTGCAGCATTTGTGGTTTCAACTGTTTCAGTAGGTTCACTTGTTTTTGATGTCAACCTGTGTATCGTTGAGTGAGCAGTTGGTGGCAGATCCGAAACTGTGGTAAAAATCATGTCTTCAGGATCTTCCGTTTGCTCAGTTCCTTCTAACAGGTCAGAGACTACAGCAGTAGCATATGCAGTTGGTTGAGCAGTTGTATGTTTTGGCTCCATTCTTTCATCCGTTTGCTTTTCAGGCTTCGATGTTGAAGTGTCTTCAATGTTATCTAAAGGCATTTTGGATGATAGTGCCAGTGTTGAGTGTTTGGTGCTGTCCAAAAGTCGTGTTGTCATCTCAAAACCTGCAGAAGTTATTTCTGTTTGTAAACCACTGGAGGGCTCAGTAAAGCTTTCTGTCACAAGTGCAGTTTTGTCTGTTAACACAATGGGCGTTTCAGATTGTTTGCTTGGTTTCATCAACTCAGTTTTATCTCCAACATGTGAAGGATGTGTGGTTCCAGAAGTTTGGAAAACCTCAGGCTGAAGTGTTTTGCCACTTCTTGTAGTGGGAGATGGAGATAGCTGCTTCATCAATTCTGGAGAAGGCGAATAGCCCGACACTTGACCTGTCAAGATATCTTTGTCCGTCACAATAGATGGTGTTGTCACTTCTATGGTTGGTAGGCGACTTGTTGTCAGAGGTACTCTTTCATCAGTTTGCACAGGAGTAATAGGTAGTGGTGTTTCTGTCAGAATCTGCACAATGCCAGATTCAGAAGCCTGAGTTGCAGGTGATGAGGTTATGCTTGAATCAGTTTGGGTTGTTCCTTGTTCAAAGGGTAAATCGGATGGGGAGGCGGACTGCATCTTTGCACCTGTGGTGGAGAGTGTGGTTGTGTCTGCATCAACTGCTGGAAGTCCAACAGTTGTAACGGCCAACGGTTTTACAGTAACCTTATCGGAATCAGTCACTTCAAGAAATTCTGTAGTCAGTAATGAAACTTTTGTAATTTGTGGTGAAGCTGTGAAGCCTGATATTTCTTCTGGAGTGATTACTTCTGTATAATCAGGTGGTACAGTGGAAGTCATGTTCGGAACTTCCGACTGCAGTTCAGTGGTTGCCTCAGTGTCAGTTGTTGTGAAGGTCAAACCTTTTGTCAATTCCAAAAACTGTGTCGTCTTTTCTGACTCTCTGATATAATGTGCGGAGGGTGTGAAACCGGATGTTTGTTCTGCAGATGTAGGCCTGTCCTTGGTCACACTCACAACACCTTTAATGGCATCTGTTGCTTGGTTAGTTGGTTCAGATATGGTTACTGTAACTGTAGAAGGAGTAATACTTTCGGTGGGTGTTTCAGGTGCTTCTGATGTACCAGAATATACTGAATCTTTTGTAGATATACCAGAAACAAAGTCGGGTGGAGCAGTCATGTCTGGAAATTTCACTGGTAGTGTAGAGGTTACTTCACTATCACCAGCAACAGTAGTAAAGCTGATCTTTTCACTGGTCTCATCCTGATATGGTACTGTCTTTTGTAGCTCTTTGATAACCGGTGGTGAAGTTGTGTAGCCCGAGATTTCTTGAGTAGTATGGTCATCAACAGGTACTGCTTTATCGTCAGTTGGTTTCGTGGAAATTAAAATTTCCTCTGTGTGCGCCGGAATCCTGGAAGACTCAGTCAGAATTTCTACAATGCCTGTTGTTGCATGTGCTGTTAATAATTCCTTCGTCATTTTGCTAATACCTTGAGATGGGTCTTCTGTAGGTTTAGTGGAAGTTTGTGTACTGGGTGCTGAGGTAGTTGAAGACACTGATGTACTTGAAGGTGCAGTGTTCATTTGTGTTAGAGTTATGGATGGAGTGGAGGGTGGTGGGGAAGACATTTCTTCGGGTTTGCTGCTTGGTGTGGTTGCAGTGTTAAATTCTACAGATTCAGCTGTTGATGTTGAGGACGCTGGCTTTGTTGAGGATACTGAATCAGTCCCAAGAGTAGTATGCTTTGAGGACATAAATGATGTTACACCACTCATGGTACTTTGAGGTGCTTCGGTGGTTGTCTCCTGCCCCACTGGCATATCGAACATGGAGATCATTTCCTTTGTAACTGGGGATGGCAGGGTGGTTGTCTCTTTTGTTTCTGAATCTATATATCTTGGAGTTGAATCAGCTTTAGCAGTAGATCCGTCTTCACCAAGGTCTGTGACATCTGAAACAGATATGGTGGATGATTTTGTAGTCATTGAAACTTTGGCAAATGCTGAAGTTGATACTAGTTCCGATGTAGAAGAAACTTCAAATGTGATCGGAGATTTAGTTGCCATCAAAGGCATGGAAGTAGCTAAATGTATGGCAGACGGGGATTCCGATGTTCTGTAAGGACTTGTGAAAAAACTGCCTGGTAGACCTGAAGTTGTGCCTTCAGTTTCCACTGGTATGTCTGTACTCTTAGCAATAACAGTGGATGGTTCGACCGGCAGTGTTCCAAAACCTGGTTGCTCAGTTTCCCTTAATGCAGAGGTAACAACTATGGGGGAATGTGTTGTCTTTGAAGCATCTTCAGTGGTTTGTGGCATTAGCTTGTCACCTGAAATTTCTTCTGGTGACGAAGAGTCAGTTTGAAGATTTGAAGGCGTGGCTGAAAGAGTTCGGTTAGCTGGGGTCCCTTCTTCAGCAGTGGGATGCGAAAATGCATCTGTTGGCACAGGTTGGGAAGTAGTTCTCTCTTCTACAATTTCTACAAGTTCTGTTTTAGAAACCGATTCTGTTGTCCTTGCGGCCGATATGAATTCTGTTTGAACTGACGGTGTGCTCTTTACTAGAGTCACAATCACTGTTGAAATCAATGCTGGCTTTGGTGTGGTTGATTTCAGACTGGGAGTTGCTACATCTGAAGCTCTGGAAGAGGCAGGAGCAGATGAACTTTCTGGTATATGAGGACTCGATTGAGTGACAGCTTCAGAGCTACTTTCTGTTGTTACTTCAGGAAGCAGAGTTTGAGTGAATGGTAGATCTAGAGGGCTTTGGGATGAGCTGAAGGGTCTCTCGGTAAGCAGCTGTGTTACAGCTTGAAGAGTTGTCTCTCTGGGGACATATGGAGTAGTTAGAACTGATTCTAAGATTCCTGAGGTCTCTGATGTTGTAGTATCAAATAAAACCGGTGCCTTTAATTCTTTAGTTTGAGGATGTTCAGCTGCTGTGGAAGATGTTTTGTCTGTTGTACCTGCAAATTCAGCTGCTTTTGTGATATTGATCATGGGCAATGTTGCAGCAATGGTTGATTGGCTTTCAGAGACTTCCGATGTGCCAGGATGACTTGTGGAAACACGATCTGGCATCCCGGAAGTAATGTCTTCCATTTGCACTGATACTCGTGAAGTTTTACCAGCTGTTGTCTCTGTTGACAAATTTGTAAAACTCAGTTGGTCTTTGGTTTGGTAGAAGGAAGTAGTAACATCCGGGAATGGGGTTGTCTTAGAGGATACCTCGATGGTCTGTGGCTGTAGACCATCACCTGAGATAGGGGCTGGGGAGCCTGTATCAGTTTGTCCTCTTGTAGGTGTGAATAAAATAGTTGTGCCAGTTGTTACTCCTTGTGTGGTTGTTGAAGGCGAGACTGGGTCAGTCCATGCAGGCACAGGTGTAGTTGTGCTCATCTCCAAAATTTGTATAACTTCTGAAGTTCTAGAAACTGATTCTGTTGTCATCTTCCCTCTATCTGTTACGCTTTCTGTTACAGCTGTAGGCAGACCCTTTACTGGTGTACTCTTCACCCCCACTGTTGATATCATGTCATCTCTTGTCGACAGAGGCTCCGTTGTTAGTAAAATTCTATCCGGTTTGGTGCTGGTTGTTGCTTCAGAAGGCAATGAAGCAGACGGCGTATCAGACGGTTGTGGACTTGACGCAATGGAAACTTGAATGCTGCTCTGTGTTGTTACTGGCGGAGGTGAAGTTGATGTGAATATAATTTCTGGAGATTCTGATAAGCTAACAGGTCTCTCTGTACCCGATGTTTCCGGTGGGACAGTAGTCTGTTGTGTTGGAATATCTGGTGTTGTTTGGAGTAAATCTGTTGTTTTTAACATCTCAGGTGTTGTGGAGGAAACACCCAAAGTTGACATTTTCTCTGTTGTGCCAACAGCTTCAGTTTTTGCGACTTCAGTTTGATCTATCAGAGGCATTGATGAAGCAATTGTCGACGGGCCTTCTGGAGTTTCTGATGTGTCAGGAAGACTTGTGAAAATGTTGTCTAATGTCCCCGAAGTTGTGCCTTCTACATCTACTGATCCTTTTGTAACATCTGGGCTTTTAGTTGTTAGTCCTGCGGAAAAGTTAGTTGTTAGTCCTGTTGTAAAACTCAGTTGTTCATGGTCTGGCATGTTAGATGAAGCCCCAGTCATTTGTGTTGTAATATCATGACCAGATATTTCTCCTGGTATGGGTATGTCGGTTTGGTGACTCGGAGGTGTTTCTTGCTTTACTGTAGGAACTGAGACTGTAACAGTAGGAATGAGACTGAATGTGGTGGCTTTCTCCTCCAAAATCTGTACGAGTTCGGTTGTTCTTGAAGCCGATTCTGTTGTCTTTGTGAGGTCTACACTCTCCGTTTTGCTTTTTGTTTCAATTGATGGCACATGCTTTACTGGAGTACTTGTCACTTTCTCTGTTGTCAATACAAGGTCAGCCTCTGTTGTGTATAAAATGCCATCCGTTTCGATTCCAGTAGTTCCAGTAGTTGTTCCATCCAACGTTCCAGAAGACACAGAAACAAATGGATCTTGAGATATATGTGGGCTTGAATCAACAGACACTCCACTGCTACTCCCTGTGGTCACTTGAAGAGGTTGTGCTGATGTGAACATAAGCTCTTCTGTTAAGCTGACGGGTACTTTTGAAGTTGACTTGGTGCCTGATGGGATAGTTGGGATATTTGATGTAGTTTGAGGTAAATCAGAGACTCCAGAAGCTTCAGGAGTTGTGGAGTCGAATAGCACTGTTAAAACTGTAGAAGTTCCAAGATGTGAGGTTGGCTTTGCAGCTGGTGTTGTTGCCACATACTGAGCTGTTGTAAGCTCCTCCGGTTTGTCTGTTGAATGTGGTGTGCCACTTGGGAATTGCTGGCTTGTTGATGGCACGAGAGGCACATCAGGCTTTGAAGCTTTTGTTGCACCAGGTGGTTGAGTAGTCAAGGGTTGTTCCTGTTCGACAGTTGTGAGCTGTAAACTGCTCATGGACTGTTGAGTTGTGGTTGCTTCAATAAGTAAGTCAGGCTGTGGCACCTTTGTTGATGCCATTTGAGATCGCGTTGTTGAGGGTTCTTTGGAAGATGTAATGGACTCTGTACTACTTATGGACTGTTGGGTTGAGGTAGATAGAGGATGGGTGGAAGTAATTTCTCCAACAGTTGTTGGTTGTGCTGTCGCAACTGAATCTGGAGATGGTGTGTCTGGCAGTCCAGGTTTAGAGGAAACTGAAGTAGTTACTTCTGTCTTAACAGCTGTGGTACTGGGCAGAGAAGCAGTCGGCTGCATGGTTGCTTTTTCTTTAGGAGTCTTAGTTGATGGTAGTTGTGAAGTGGTTATTGTCTCTTGCTGCGGAGATGCAGTAAGGATTATTGTAGTTGATTCCACTGCAGCAGTCGGTGGCTGTTCACTTGTAGTAGGAGGGGGTGCTGAGGTTGGCTCCTTGAATGCTGTTGGTTGGAGCATCTTTGTTGATAGTGACATAGGTCGTGGAGTGGTAGTTGCTGTTAACACCTCTTGTTCTGAAGGCATCAGAGTAGTTGATTCTGCTGGAGCTGGCTGCATAGTTGTGGGACCTGGTGAGGCAGTGAACTCCCCAGCTTCTGTTTGAAGATCCCTAGTCGATGTCAGAGTTGATGTCTGTTGTGGACCGGTGCTTGCTGTTGAGGATGTCTCTATGTCTAGCGGTATCGTGGGTATGATAGTGGTTGATTCTGCTGGAGCAGGTGTTGGCTCTAAAGTTGTTGTAGGCATTACAGTGGTCGAGTCTGTTGGTAGTGTACCTGTTGCGGCATGAGGTAAAGTGGTGGATTCTTCAGCTTTGGTTGATTGAATAATCTCAGTTGGAGTAGTAGTTGCTGTTAAAGATGCATCTTGTTTTACAAATGCAGTGGTTAATATTGTGGTTGATTCAAATGGACCAGTTGTTGGCTTTACAGTTGTCGTAGGAAGTGCTGAGGTTGAGACTTCCCCGGCTTCCATTGACTGGAGAGTCTCAGTTGATGCCTTAGAGGTTTGTTGCAGAGTGGTGCTTGATACTGATGATATCTCCTGCTCTGGAGATGCTGTTCGCATTATGGTGGTTGATTCTGCTGAAAGATTTGACGACTGCGTACTTGTTGCAGGAAATACTGTGATAGGTTGTCCAGCTTCTGTTGATTGGAGAATCTCAGTTGTTCTTGGAGATGGAGTAGATTGTGGAGTGGTAGTTGCTGTTGAATACACCTCTTGCTCTGGGGAAGCAGTGGGCATTAAAGTGGTTGATTCTAGTGTAAAAACTGATTCCTTTGTTGATGGCTGTATAGTTGTTTGAGGTGGTGTTGTGAACTCCCCAAATTCTGTTGTTTGCAGACCCTCAGTTGAAATAGGTTGTGGAGTAGTAATTGCTGCCGAAGGCATCTCTTGTTCTGAAGGTGTAGAAGGCACTACAGTGATCGATTCCGACAGAGCAATCGCTGGTTGTATAGTTGTAGAAATTGGAGAGGTGGGTGATTTTCTAGCTTCTGTTGACTGAAGAGTTTCAGTTGATGACTGAGATGTTTGTTGTGGAGTGGTGCTTGCTGATGTTGGCTGCGTAGTGGATGGAAGTGGTGGGGTGGTAAACTCCTCGGATTCTGTTGAATGGAGAGTTTCGGTTGATGTCTGTTGTGGAGTAGCACTTGCTGTTGTTGACTGTATGGTAGTGGAGGGAACTGGTGAGGCGGTGATCAACTCCCCAGCTTCTGTTGATTGGACGGTCTCAGTTAATGTCCGAGATGTTTGTTGTCGAGTGGTGCTTGCTATTGTTGACTGTATGGTAGTGGACGGAGGTGGTGACGAGGTGAACTCCTCAGCTTCTGTTGATTGGAGAACCTCTGTTGATGTCCGCAATGTTTGTTGCGGAGTGGTGCTTGCTGCCGTTGGTCGTATGGTAGTGGCGGGAACTGGTGAGGTGGTGATCAACTCCCCAGCTTCTGTTGATTGGACGGTCTCAGTTAATGTCCGAGATGTTTGTTGTCGAGTGGTGCTTGCTATTGTTGACTGTATGGTAGTGGACGGAGGTGGTGACGAGGTGAACTCCTCAGCTTCTGTTGATTGGAGAACCTCAGTTAATGTCCGAGATGTTTGTTGTGGAGTGGTGCTTGCTGCTGTTGGTTGTATGGTAGTGGACGGAACTGGTGAGGTTGTGAACTCCTCAGCTTCTGTTGATTGAAGAGTCGGTTGTAGAGTGGTTGTTGCTACTGAAGATAGCACTTCCTGTGAAGGCGTACCAGGCATTCTTGTGGTTGACTCTAATGGAACACTTGTCATTTCCCCAGAAGTACTTGATTGAGAAGTTTGTACAGGCTCGACAGCTGCTGTGCTTGGCAGAGGTGTTCTTGACTCTAAAATTCCTGTCGTAGTGGATAAGTCCATAGTTGTCTGCGAGATTACAGTTCTCAATAAGGTTGATGAAGGCATTTTTGTTGTTTCTATATCTGGAGATGTTGCTTGTGTAGGTGTGGCAAGTTTGGTGATTGTAATTACTGGCACCTCCGTTTCTTGAATGTCTGTATCGGGTGATTCAGAAGTTGTCAGGAGTTCAATTCTTGTACCGGTTTCCACTTCTGTAACGGGTTTGGAAGTAGAGCCAAGTTGTTGAGTTGTTGCCAATTCAGGTGATACTGTTGTAGATCCTGCCAGTGTTGTCAAGGGTTGATTAGTTGTGGTTTCTTTAACTTCTTCTGTTGTCACTACTGTTGTACTTGCTTCACTGATTGTAGTTGTACGTGTTGTGACTGGCTCCGTTACCATTTCGGCTGTGGTCGGTTCAGGCGGTGTAGAAACTACAACTGTTGAAGGTTCTCTTGGTGTTGGTTTTTCTGGCTTTGGAGTCCGTGAATCAACGTCAATTCCAATTGTCGGTGCTTGTGTTGTCAGAACTGTCCTGATTACAGTGGGTGCTGTTGGTCTCATTGATGTGTCTGTCACAATAACTGTTGAGGCAATAACAAAGAAACAGAACTGTGATAATTATAAATTTCTTCGGATTCTCTAAAGAAAGTCAAACCGCATGTTTCTTTTAAAAAATAAATATCTTGAAGCTTTCATTTCAGAGGCACATGTCCTGAATTAGAAAACACTTCAAAAAGATGATTAGGGTGAAAAACTCACATCTGTGAAAAATATGGGCTCGAAATAATAAGACACTATTTTCAGGCCCAAGGAAGAAAAGATGTTCACTCTAGAATAAATTCTTCAGTCACTTTTTTGATATTTTTATATTGCCACTTCATGATTGTGCAGTATGATAGATCCAAAAAGTATCAAAAGCATGTGCTCACATAAGCGATTTTTTGCGATCTTCCAAATTCAAGTGGGGCATTTCGAAACTTTCATTGAAAGATTTAATGAAATTTTGCTCATAATGTGATTTGAATGAGTACAGGTTCTATAGGGTGGGTAAAACCAGCAGCTACCTTTTCCAGAAGGAAACTGGTCAATTGGTCAATTGTAGCAAGAAATTGGTCAATTGTAACAGTTCAAAAATGCCTTGGTGTCTCCCCTTACGTCTTTAAAGGCACAGGCTCATCAGCAATGCGTGCGAGCCAAATTTGTGCCACAAAATACGCAGCTCCATGCCTTTGCTATGGAGCTGCGTATTCCGTGGCATGAAATGTATTCCGTGGCATGGCGTGCGCGCATTGCTGACGAGCCTGTGCCTTTCAAAAATGTTCTCAAATATTACTAAAACTATAATACCAAGACAGGTCCACCTGTTTAACACAATTTGGAAATTGCATAAAAATGTCTTGGAAAAATGTCGCACTTTATGGAAAGACCCATTTCCTTCTTACATTTGTTTCGGCATTCAGTATGACTGACACGTCGCATTGAGGTATCCCCTCGTAGACAGCTGATGTATTTCATAGAGCAGGAGTTGAAGTAGGTTTTCCCATCTGAGCCACAGACTGGCCTGTAGATTGCATCACAGTCACGCACCCTGCACTTTTTGGGCACTCGCAGTCCTGAAATAAAAATGAAATCATGATCAACATCTGAATGTCTAGAGATCTCTAGAGATATTTCAAAGAAAAGATTTTATTTTCTCACAACTAGAAGAATTACTTGTTCTGATAAGACAACTTAAGCCCTAAAACACTAACAGATAGTCTGACGACATACCTTTCAAAAACTCTTCTGTACAAATTTCCCATGTAACTTATGTTACATAGATGCCACACCAGTCCCCGTCCTCATTAAGAAATTATCTCAATTAAAAAACGACCTCTAGAACTGAGAAGAGTCATAGACAGTTTGACTGATGTCCATTAACACCCCAAAGGAAACCCTGATACCAACTTTAATTTATAAAGTCATGTAAAGCATGTACGTGGATGTTTTATATAGATTTTTTAAAAAGCAAGCAGTCCTAAATTAAACTTTCCTGTCGGGTACTTTCCTCAAGTCTAGTCGTTACTTTAATGCAAACTGACCAAGTCATTCTAATTAATTTATCAAGTTCAGTCTGGAGAATGCGGTGCACATATGATTACTGAAGCATGTTATGACCGAGTCCATTACTGTCACTATATATATGGCCTCAGTAGATAAACTGCATCAAATATGTCTAAGCACAGACAGTCGGGTAAATAACCACAGAGAGTATAACGATCATCTCTCTAAAATTTGTTTTGAAAATAAAATGAATGTATGATAAAAACTTACGTGCAAACTCACAAATCCCTCTGTGCATGTGTTTGGCGAGGGTAGGGTTGTTTAAGATGCACGCTTCTACTTGCAGCGTCTGCCTGTTGTAGTACGTCTTGTCATTTCTGCCACACACAGGTCTGAACTTGTCCGAGTAGTCAGAGCTACATTGCATTTGTGCCTCTGGAAATAAAAGATGGAAATGTGTTAGATGCCGTCAAAAATATCAAACGGCATATGGGTAATTCTATAAATTTGGGGTCCAACGTGTGACATTTATAGAATGACCCATATGTATTCATGCAAGCAGACTTCTACTTTTGTTTTTACGATCTAAATGACAAACAGATTACTAGAGGAATGGGTTTCAGAAACAAGAAATGTGGGGGATCATCTGTGTTTAGAAATAAAATGACAACAAATATCAAAGTTTGTATATATTCATTTAAACACTATACTTCCCAAAATGCAGTTTTATCTTTTATTAAAGTTCACAAAAATATATATTTAACAAAGTCTATTGTGTGCTCTGAATAGATGGATCCTGACTGTTTGTTCCCAATAGCCACTGACATTTTCCACAACTGGCTCGAACGTGTGAGATGCCGAAAAGGATTATAGAAACATAGTCTGTGCTGCAAAGCAAACAGTCTAATGATGATGAGCTTTTGTTTAAAAAAGAAATGCAAATTTATTCTGACAAGCAGCATTTAATGCAATATATGTGTAACAATTTGTAAGAATCATATATTGAGCTCGCCATTGAAAAACCAACAGGCTTGCTTGTATGTATCCACAGCTATATGCAGAGTCATGCCATAAAAACCCGACACTACTCTTTTCGGTATTTCAACCAAAAGATGAATATTAACTACATTTGTACAAAACAAAATTACAAACATTGAGACATTGAGTACAGTATGTACCGGTAGTAGTGAAATATTTAAACACTGCCAGGGTGGGGACCACTTACGGCCACTATGGGTGTTAGGCTTCAGGCTACTTCAGGCCACTTCAGGCCACTTGAGGTCACTTGAGGCCACTTTGGTTTTTGAAGGGCTAAACAAGATATACATCTTGAAATCTTGTTTTTTAAAGAAAATAACTACTTGGTGCCAAGATGATGCCTAAGAGGGGAAACTGACTCAGTAATTAGTGCTCTTCAAACAGGCTTGCAAATGACAGGCCTTCCTGCTAGCGTGTGGACTTTCTTAAGTTCTTTCTGCACATCATCAAGTTAAAGATGGACTTAGGTTCATTCGAGGAGGAGTGGTAAGCTATCTTCAAGTAAATTAAGGTCAAGGGCCTCCCCAGGAAGTGAGTGACCAAGGCCAGCCTGTGAACTAGAGTTAGCCAACAGCTGTACAACGTTCTATCTGAGAAAACAGGAAGGGACACTGATAGCTCACTGGAGTGGTAATAGTATTAGGTAAGATGCATGATGACCATGACTCACATTTAAGAAACCGACACCCCACCCAACCCCACCCAACATCAGCACTTGAAAATCTTTTTTTAATCCCAATTTGCATTGTACCTTTTATGATATTGGTGTTTCCATCATTTGCTCCTCCAATATATTTTCAATCCTCCATTTAAACAGGACGGTATTTAAGCTTCATACCACAGTGTGGGAATTTCACTGAGGCCACGGAGGCTATTGCCTCTGTTGCCCCTGGTCTTGCCTTGGTGCCCTTTTGCAATACTCTCATAGACTTTTTGATTTTCCAATGGAAGTGCCCTTTCTAAACACAAAAATGGCAGTGCCCCTTCGGTAACGAAATTCCTACCCTGATACCAGTACCTTGATAGTGTACATATAGACTTCAAATACAGAAGAATTTACACAAAAACTTGAAAAATACTGGACAACACTGCCTGAAACAAATTTTTAACACAGCTACCATCCTCCCACACACACCCCTAGTTTTAATTACTCCTCAAACAGTTTTAGCGCCAATACCCACCTGTGTGTCTGCAGTGACCTTGACTGTGAACTGTCAGTGATATCCGTCTCTCATCACAAGCTGTTTTCCCTAAGATACATTGGTTATCGTAGGTTATGCCATCCGTTCCGCAGACTGGAATGACTAAACTGGGGCAGTTCCTTGGACAAACAGGTTCCGCTGGCGAGGGAAAGAAATTAGATGACAATAAGACAGCATTCTTAATACAGTATTTGGGTGGAAACAGAGGCCACTAAACTTTGTGCACTTTCAGATTCAGGATTCTGGGCTCACTTGAAATGACTTTTAAAATAACCACTCCTAACATGCCTAACAAAATTACTGTGGGTGGGAAACTGGAAATCAGAAAGTACATGTAATTTCAGATTCTGGGCTGTATTGTTTGTATGTAAAATAACCCTCAAGGGTCCCCAGAAATGAAGAAAAGTGTGTCAATATATTTCCTGGACAAAGGTAACAGCAACCAAAGTAAACCAGTTAAAAAAACCTCACCTTTAATAACTAATCGGCATTTTCCTTGATACCGCACACTAAGTGACGGATCCTTCTTTTTACAACGGAAAGACAATAAGACACAGTGATTGAAGTACGTCTGGCCATCGCTGCCACAAACAGGTGCATGGCTCCGCTGGCAACTTAGACTACAGGGATCACTACCTGCAATAGAGCAGACAATAGAGAGAGCAGATATCAGGCACTGCTCACAAACAAATAGAAGCCTCAAATGAAATCTTTATTTTTTGTTATTTTTTTTTGCCTTGAATTTAGTCATTTTTTTTACAATAAATGATATATTAAGATATCTGGTGAGAAATAAACTCATCAGATATGCCTCATATCAGTTACTGTCAGCAGCGGCACCAGACCTGTTAATCTTGGGGGGGGGGGGGGCAAGAGGGGGCAAACTTAAATTTAGGGGGTGCAAACAAAAATCTATAATGTAATTAAAATGTATTGGGCTTTTTTGATGGTGCCAGCTAATTATGATGGATGAATTTGAGTTTATTATTTACAGCGCAAACAACATTGTAACAAATTGGGTGCAATGGTTTGGGATTAAACTCAATTTCCGCCATCGGGGAAAAAACTGGGGGTGGGGTGCAAACTGGGGGGCAAAAATAAATAACCGTGGGGGCATTTGCCTTTGTGTGCGCAGTGTACTGTACATTATTAGTGTTACAAGCAGCAGAAGCAGCATCACCTTTAATTTTGTCAAGGCTTCAAATGGAAAGCAAAGTGAAATGTTGGGGGAGGGGTTCTAAGGACAAAATTATGGGGATAAGGCAGAGCAAGTATCAGTGATATATAATACTCTTCCAAAAAAGAAATCTAGTTTTCTAAAAATATAAATTCTTGATCAGATCAGATTTTTTTTTTAATACAGTGAAATTGTGGAATAACAAGGCACTGATCGACCAATCACTTTTGAATCACTTTCAAGACTGTTCTGCTTCAGCGATTTCCTCCAGGTCCAAGATAGAGGACCTGTTCGATTCCCACAGTACATGGAACATTTTCTGTTGCTGCAAGAATCCTGCAGTTAAGAGCTTTTGAACAACCAATTTTGATAGATTATCAACCTGATTGAACCTGTGTTGGATGAGCTGTCCACTGCTCTGGCACACCCTGCCTCAGTCAGCAGCTCTTACGGAGGCTGGTGCAGTCAGCCTTGCTACAAGAGGTGGTCATACATGTTACTGACTGATAAAATGTGTTACATCTCTTAACCTCCTCTATCTTTCACTGAGAGTAAAAACTTGCTCTTTTTTTACGATTATCAAACATAAAACAAACAATTTCACCATGTCTATCTCAAAACTCTTTAACTGAAAATTTTAGGTTACATGCACTTCCTTGAGGTTTAACCCCAGATTTGACTTCACAAAGTCAAAATTTCAAAATAATCACGAGACTTAATTTGAGAAACAAATTCTCTTTCAGATAAAATAAAAAGAATCCCATTAAAACATACTTATAATCTACACTGTCTACAGTAAGTGTGAAAATCAAAAATACTTACGGTTTAAAGCATGTGGGTCAAATGCCTGTACACACTGTGTTATTAAGACGTGTAACCATGTCAGGGTAGCTATACACCATGCAGGCCTCATGTTACCTGTAGGGGGAGGGAAAAGTACCATGAGTATGTGTAACATGTATCGCTAAAATTACCAGTTTTAACTGGATTTCTAAAGTTGTTGTAAGTTACAACTTGTAACTGGCTCCAGTTTGCCCCCAGTTGCGTTCAACAGGTACCAATTGGTGCCAGTTAATCGGGGTTGAAACCAGTTGAAAGTTTAACTGGTTTCAACTGGAATTTTCACCTGGGTTTTCATGCTTTGAACACAAAAGGGGACCCAGTACAATCCTCTAATGTTAGATGCTTTACTGTTCATCTCTATAAACTCCAAATCATTTACAAGGGTGTCATTTCACTGGCGGCGGTGAAAGGGGGCAGTCATATTGTCACCGTGCATCATGCACGAGTAAGGCATTTTGTAGATCTATTGTCACATAATTTTAAATATAAAAACCTGCCCCCTGTCATGGCCGTCGGTGCAAAGGGTCTATACCCATTTTTATATTTGTATAT
Source organism: Henricia sp. BOLD:AAB3569 (assembly GCA_037783545.1). Lineage (NCBI taxonomy): Eukaryota > Metazoa > Echinodermata > Asteroidea > Spinulosida > Echinasteridae > Henricia > Henricia sp. BOLD:AAB3569. The sequence continues at coordinate 40,775 of JBBELK010000398.1, forward strand.
TGCAAAACTACTTGATCTTGATCTTCTTGATTAATAATTGATCAGCTCCAAACAGGAACATCACTCAATGTGGTAGAAGTCAAGGGGGAGCATGTTAGTCCATAGCCTTTGTTAAGGCCTCACAGCTGGGTGAGTCGCGCACCAGAACGAGAGCGCCACCATGCGACGAGGACGGGACGAGCAGCGTCAGCTGTGAGGCCTTTGCTGCCCCTGTTAGTGTTACATTATTCATCCCTGCGTTGTTGTGCTGCGAATGTATGTTTGTGTAAAGCGCGCGCGCGTGATTACAAACCGGTGCGCGCGAACCTGATTGGCTCGCATTGTTAGCTATTCAATGCAACACGCCCACTGTGTCATACGATTATTAGCATTTTGCTACCTCTCAGGTAGCAAAATATTCCGGGTCAGCAAAGGCCTCACAGCTGACGCTGCTCGTCCCGTCCTCGTCGCATGGTGGCGCTCTCGTTCTGGCGCGCGACTCACCCAGCTGTGAGGCCTTAACAAAGGCTAGTTAGTCCACTGCCTGGACAACTTTACAAGTTCCAAAAATTCTAAGTTATTAAAATGTTGCACTCCTAATTTTGTGTTTTTGTCATAAAACTAGCATTCTTACAAATCCTAAGTAGTCGGATGTGGAATTTAACCCAATTGGGAAAATCCATTTCATTTTGTAAGCTTAGCCTACTTGAACCATCTTAGATATTTCTGAGCCACCGATCGCGACCGCCTCTAGCTACATGTAGTACTCTTTCTCAACAATATGTATTAATTTCATTCCCATTCTTTAACTTACTAAATTCTAAACCAAAAGGTATAAACAGAGCTGACACCATGATGTACGACGCGACGGTTCGTTCTGTGTGCAACTTCAAGAAAACTTCCAAAAACTACCGACCCGCGGCCGTGAGATGCACGCACAGCTGGCCGTATATGAAACTACGATATGGCAGACGATGGAAAGGCGTCCTACGCTTTTGGAGCCATATCAAAGGCACATCATCGGCCATTTGTTATACATGTAGGCCTACCTTCAGGACACTGTTCCATATAAGAGAACAAAACGTGTATTTCCTTTGATTCACTTACATGTATACAAAGTCGTAACTAATTTCATTGGAAAGAGGGCAAGGCTTTGATTTTTTAGGGAATTTGTGGGGTAAAACCAACAATTTGCAGCTGGTAAATGTTCAACAAATTCAACATGGCGTTGTATTGTAATGCTCAGTACGGCAGGAAAAGCCATTTTTGATTGGCTAAGAACAATTCCAGGTTAATATTCATGCCTCTGATTGGTCAATGAGTAGGTGTGATATACAGAATGGAACAGCAGAAGGCAAGAAAACAGCCAATAGAGCTTTTGCACCGGCGGCTATGACAGGGGGCAGGTTTTGATACTTTCATTATGTGACAATAGATCCACAAAGTGCCTACTCATGCATGATACACGGTAACAATGTGACTGCCCCCTGTCATGGCCGCCTGTGCAAAGGGTCTATTTCAAGTGAGTTACCGAAAAAACTGACGAAACAGGTAATTGTATTTTCTTATTAAAGGTTTTTCGTCCGAACGTAGGAGAACTGTGCATGTGGTTTAAATTTTTTTATAGGAATGACGACGAGATGGTTGTTGCTACAAAGGTGACTTTACTGGAAAACATAAAGTTTAACAACTGTAAAAAAAAATAAAAAAGAATTTAAGACGTGTCCCTAAAGTAACAAAAGTAACTCGCACAAAATGTAACAGTAACGTTGACTGCATGGATCAGCGGCATAAACTCAATTACAGCTCTTAATTCCGAACCTCTTTTCATTTCCTCCCTTTTAGAACTATTCTATTCACCTTCAAGTCAGACAATTGGGCCCTTTATTTCTCTGGAGACCATTTGCCATATGGCTTCAATAAAAACACGTGGTCAAACTAATTTTGCAGTTCACACCAGTCTCGAGACTACACCAGTTAATAACTCAATTCGTAAAGCTTATGACCGTATACCACCACAGCTGGCATAAGCTGCGTGGCAGCAATTGCCGGGAGCCATTTTCAGTCCAGGGGGTGCCTTTAATTAATATAATATTATTTGACGGTAAAGTCTGCGGGTTTTGGGGGATTGTTTTCCGCCTGCCAAGATGTTGATTGAGCAGTTCGTGAACTCCGACTGTCTGGTAATAATCTGGGCGCTCTTTAATAAAATGGGTCGCAGACCACCACATGGGAAATTTGAACGACTGGTGATGTCATCATTTTGGTTCAGCGATTTCAATTACACGAATAACTTGCATTCTCTCGCCAAAATGAAGATACGATAGATAAATTATGGTAAAGTCTGCACGGGCGAGTGGGAACGGACTTTCCAATATTCACCTTCCAAAATCGAGGGGCCTTTTCGCCCCGCCAGAGGCATGATGTTGAGTGAATTTAAGGTCACATTGTATCAGTTTGCAAACAATAACAAAAACCTCATCCAATTCCGTCCCTCACTTGAAGGACATCAGAAATCAGCCTATCAGGAGACAAATACCTTTCCTTAGTCAATACAAGAAATAAAAACTAAAGTGAACATGTATGTTTACCTGCTACTGATGTTAATACACAATCAATAAAATTGACAAAAACTACTATTTTGTTCGTGCATTTTTAAAGGCAGAGGCTCGTCAGCAATGCGCGCGCGCCAAATTCGTGCCACGAAATACGCAGCTCCATGCCTTTGCTACTGTATGGAGCTGCGTATTTCGTGGCACGAATTTGGCACGCGCGCACGGCGCATTGCTGACGAGCCTGTGCTCAGTGTGCCCAGCCAAATTTATTCTGTTAATTTTTGTAATATGATTGTAAAATATGGTCATTTTCTTTACTGTTCCAGGTATTATTCTGATTTTTTTTTTTTTTAAATTCATCCAGTGTTTACCAGTTTTGGATCTATAGAACAAGGTTACATTATCCTAAATTAAAGGATAAAAACATAGGCCTAATCGACAAAATAAAAGTGTAGGAGACTAGGAGTCAATCATTTCTTCGAAAATAATTGCATTTCCTGTAATTTTGTCTGCCAAAACTTTGTGTATCATAAAGTGGCGATAGTGAACTATCTTCCCTCGTTTAGAATTAAAACTTGACGGGTTGCATTAGCCATAGACATAAACCTTTGACCTGTTAAATTTCTCACCATTCATAATTTTCTTAATTTTGAATTATTTGTTCACCTCTCTGCTAACCAGGCGATGCACTTTACGCAACAATGGCCTACATTGTCAAACAAGTCCCGGTGATACCACGTGCGCGTAACAACGTTTTAAACCAGCCGCCTTTAATACTGCGGGACCTCATTCGACAACAGAGGGCTCGCTTTATTATGAACGTGCTTACGGAGAATACAAAATGCTTTGTGTATTCTGGGTCAATGCATGCACCTTCGCACAATGCAAGAAAATAATTTTATATGACGTCCAAGTTGATCATTCCAAACAAACAGATATTTCCACGTGTCTTTGTAATCGTTTATAGCATCCTGAGATCTCAGGGACTTTCCACGAAATTCCCCGATATCTTGGGATGGTTTTTAGCCGTTTATGTTCAATGTTTCCCCCACCTTTTACCTTTGGTTGTCCGGGTTCCCTACTGACTAGCACGTGAGTTCCCCTCAACCCATTAACCCAGATTCCAGCTACATGTACCTTTAGCTACGTTTCAGCACTTAAAGGCCAATATATCATTTGCAAATAAAACCTTTTTTTATGAATTCGAGGAACAACAGTATTACATAACTAAAGAATAATTTTGATAAACTGCCTTGTATAGAAATATCAGCCACATATAGATTCAACACATTTTACTTGGATTTTTTTTTTTTTTGATGTATTGGGCTTTTAGAACGTCAACATTTCATAAATCAGGCCTACATGCTTTTGCGCTACATCTGCAGCCGATTTCACGAAAGAGTGCGCAGCTTGCGCAACCTTTGAAAAATGGCGCAAGCCCCATAGCTTGCGTGTTATCGTCGCTAAATTGTTGCGCGACTTAAGCGGGCCTCCCACTGTGCGAATTTTGCCACGAATTTCTAACGATTAGCTACGATTTGGTACGATTGTGTGTAGAGTGTATACACAATTGTACCAAATCGTAGCTAATCGTACCTAATTCGTAGCAAAAATCGCACAGTGGGAGGCCCGCTTTACGCAATAAAACGTTGCGCAAGTGGGCTTAGGCAACTGCGTAAGTTTCGTTAAATCGACTGCTGCTCTACATTTGATATATAGATGGTCTTTTACCAATAATGATGTATACTACTTTTACTGTCTTCTACGTTATTGGTTCATGGTCTGTGCGTCCTTGTGATTGTGACACAAGTTCACACAAATCTCTTAGGAGTAGTTTTGTTGTAAACACTGATACGTAACGCCTGTACATAAACGGATAATAAAAGGTGTAGCTTTTATACATGTAGTTTATCCAAATTTTCCAAACGTAAGATTTGGGTTTATCAACCGTGTTCAACGTCGAACTTCGCGGCAAACTGAGCATGTCAACCTGTTTAACTTCCGGTACAAAATCCGCCCTTGGCAC
>JBBELK010000399.1:600000-797007 GCA_037783545.1 Henricia sp. BOLD:AAB3569
GTACAGGGCGAAGTGATTTTAGGGCAAAGTGACCAACATCGTTTTAAAATAATGTTCGTCTCATGAGACGACAATTCATTGTTTTACTCATTTCTCAAAGACTTCAGCACTTCAGACAAAACCGTTTCATGGGTAAGTTTTCTACCGTCATTATGTTTATATTGTGTAAGTTATATGTAAATCTGTGAAGATTTTCTGACTTTTAAGATACCAATCATGTATTCTAACTTTTAACTTCAAAATTTGCTCAACTAGAAACCCGAGCCTTTTCTCCTAAGTTTTACATTCAACTCTGAGATTTGGAATGTTTAAGGCCATTGATAAAACTTTAATTTCTAAATCATTAACTTCAGCTTCATGCATACGACAGTCTTTCTTAATAGATGTTTTGATCACTTGCAGATAGGACTTTTTACAGATTCTTGGAACGGCAGCTTGTGTCTCAAGAAGGTTGGTAAACTAGCCTGCAGAAATTTCAGTTACTAATGCAGCAGTCTTTCAAAAAATCTTTAAAATCCATGCATGATTTTTGTGAATGCTTAAAAATGGGTGCGTTCACTCATTTTTTAAAACAACCTTCAGTTGTTAATTTCCTACCATTTTGGACATAAAAGAATTTATGTGGTGTTTGTTTAATACATTTGTTTACTACTGCTGACAGCATTCTGTGTAATTTTTTTTTGTTAACTCTAAAGATTTTCAGTTATTAAAATGATACAACGTGCTTTTAAAATGAAAGATAACGGGGTTCGAATATCATTCCCTAATTATGAAATCACATGCAAAAATGTATATTTCTACCCCACTCCTACGAATTAAATTGACCGGAAGAAAATGTACACATCATACAAGGAGTTAAAGAAAACAGTTTAGGGGGGAAAATTCTACATGGAACATCTTCCAAAGGGTGGTGCGTGCAAAATAAACCCCCGGTAGCAATCGGCGAAGTAAAGCCGAGCACGCAATCTAATTGATGCGCACGCATTGAGCACACTTAGGGCTAATTTGGCCAATTAGGTTGCAGAATGCGCGCAGGGGGGATAAATGATTAATCGTAACATCCCCGGAGCACGGTGCTGCAACAATTTACGGCTTGTAGAACAGTGAGAAAAAAGCAAGTAGCTGTAAAATGCAGCTGGGTACCAGTATGTATCGTCAAACTAAATAGGTGTGTGAAATGTCCATTTTTATGCACTGCATAAACTTTAAAATATTTTGTCGGTAAAAATCAGGGTAGATTTTTGCATCTACATTGTGTACACTTGTACTTTCAAGCCAAAAACTGATTTAGCATTGCTTTATTTATCTTTATTTGGGGAATAAAAGTTGCTTTGGACAGACTTAAACATACATTTAAAACCGGCTAGGGGCCTGGACGAGTGATAATGGCCCGAGCCACAGGCTCGAGCCATCCAGGACCCTAGCCGGTTTTTAAACGGATTGTTTAAGACTGGCCAAACCCACTTTTATTCCCATTCATAAATACTTCTTTTGTTTAAATCGGTAAAACTCACCAAAAATTATTTGATAATCTTGTAGTTTTGTCATGTTTTAATTGCATTGTTCGTTCATACATTGTGTTCATTCAAACTGCTGTGCGTCAAGTGTTTTTGTTCGATTGTGCGCATTTGCGCATAATGCAGGCGTGTTGTACGTGCACACACACGACTGGGTACTTGTCACAGTGCACAGGCTTTCGGGCGCGTGCAGTTTCTGTGTACTGTGCGTGTGCATGTTCCGTAAGTGCTGAATAGGGCGCGGAGCAGGTTAAAAAGTGGCCGGTCTTTATCGCCCATTTAAGACTGGCCACATGACGTGCTCTCAGCCAATAGGGATGCGTAAACTGTCTAAGGTATTTATGAATTTACGATATTATTTATATAAACATTTCTATTTCTGTGGTTTATTAGAATACGTGGAAATCACGTTCTGAACAAAACCGAAATAAAAACCCTGAAATACCGGTAATCCCTATGCGTGTGATTACAATACAAAGTATGGTTTTACTTGCATTTTGTGATCATTCCATGCCCAGGAAGTTTTAGTTTCTAAAAATGTCACAGAAATGTTTCATTTTCAGTATCTACAAACAAAGCCATAAAATGGTATCAGAAGATTGAAATATGATTATTCCTCGCTCAATTCTAACTGAAAATAGAGCTAAAAAATGTGACTTTATGACCACATTTACATACATGTACATGATTTGCTTGTTTGTTGTAGTTGTTTCATTTCTGTTCAGAGACCAATTTCAGGAAGCACTTAACCACTTGACGCTGGACGCCGTGTAAACATGCCAAGATTTCCCCATCGTTGTAGCGGAGGACTAGTAAACATGTTTAGGAGAATTTCGTTTGTTCATGCTTTTGACGTCTACACAATTCCCGAGAGAAATGGCCAAAAAAGTTTATAACAAAGCGACATTGTGGTGTACAATGACGATGCATCGACATAACAACAATACCGCACCAAATTAGTTCAGTTGTTTTCCGCCCTCCATGTTTCAACTTTTAAAAAACCAGCGCCTACCTACGTACAGCAATGTTTGAAATAATCCCGGCGTTAACTGGTTAAACACATTGCAATATAATGTTCCCATTAAACTCCCTTGGTAAAGTCCAGATTAAACTACCTTGGTTAAACTACCTTTGGTTAAATTAACTTTGTAACAACACTGGTTAAACTAAACTCCTCAAAACAAGTTCGGAAAGTCAAGTTTGACTGACGATTTCTCTCTTGTTGCAAAATAATTTTCCTTGAATTTTATATCATTGGAAAGCCCTGTTATTCCTCTTTACGATGATGTGTCATTCGTTATGATTAAGCAATTGGGGGATGTGCAGCACAGCTGAATACGGGGGCGGGGGTAAAGTGAAATGTCACAAAATGCATTGCTATTGTCAAAAAGTGCATTGACACATTCCCATCCTCCGAGCAAAAGGGGAATGCACTGCATGACAATAGCAGTGAATTTTGTGATATTTCACTTTCCACTCACCCCTGTATTCCGCTATACTGCACATCCCCCAATTGATTAATCATAACAAATGACACATCACTGTAAAGAGGAATAACAGGGCTTTCCAATGATACCAAATTCAAGGGAAATGATTTAGTAACAAGAGAGAAATCGTCAGTCAAACTTGACATTCCGAACTTTTTTGAGGAGTTTAGTTTAACCAGTGTTGTTACAAAGTTAAAAACTGGTTACTGGTTACTGGTTACTGGTTAAAACTACCTTTGGTTAAACATTAGACTTGGTTAAACTACCTTGATTGTGTTTTTAGAATTTCTAGTTAACTTTATATCCAGAACTTATCGCAATTACGACTTGCAAGAGTTTGCACAAAAGCAGAACAGTATTGTGGGAAGGCAAATGGGGGCAAAGTCTGCCCCGACAACCTTCCCACAATACAGTTCTGCTTTTGTACTACATGTAACTCACCCAGGCGGTAATTGTGACAAGGTCTATGTTGCAAATGTAAAAGATGATTTTAACGTCCAGAATTTTCAGGGATATCGGGGTGAATATCTTACCTTTTTCTTGGGATTTATGTCGATGAGCGTCCGTCCAGCAAAAAGTGGTTCATTGGAGGACGGTTCAACAAGAGTTATTGTCAACCTGCTGCGTCTGCGTTGCTCCTGGAGCATGGATCGTCGCCTCAAGGTGCCAAACCTGCCTTTCCAATCCATTTCAGTTTTCGTTTACTGGCGATTGCCTCACTCTGATCTGTCAGCAAATGTTACCCCTTAAAGGAAGCTTTCGTTAAATTCATATGCTGATTTTCCGCAACTCAATTCCCGCAGAAGTCCATGAGGAAATTGTAGTATGTTAACACAAATAGCATGGTTTGATAATGATCGTCCAACAGCCAAGCCAACTCAAACAACGTACTTTTGAAGTCAGCGCTCTCAAGCTATCCGTAACACCAATTATCAAATACCATAATATCTATCAATGTCAGGATGTGTGTCTACACTCTCCTCTCCAACAGGTGTCTGTTTTGTGATCACCTACACTGCTCATCCAACAGGATATGCAAATTGTTTGAAAGAGTAAACATACGCATAGCTCGTCAATTTCTAAACAAGGAAGTGAAATTATTTTGCCCAATATTTCTGCGTGGAGTTACGTCATGAAATGGAAAATAGAACATCAGGGAATTCCACTAATAGCTGGCTATCTCTTATTGGTCGTTTATACTGAACAAGTGACACTGATATTGTTTCAAACTTCCTGTGTGATATTTGATCAGCATTCTACTGCAACAGAAGTCCATCAAAACCAGGAACAACTTCATAACAAAACTTCAATAAAACATTTCTTATGTATTATCACTTTGTGAATATTGGTTAGCTTGTCAATGACTTTTGCTTTCATCGTGTGAGAAAATAGTATGAGACCGTCTTTACACTGGTCCAGAGCTCGGGATCAAGATTGATCCCCTGATAAGAATGTGTCAGTGTTAACGCAATGATCCGGAGTGCCGCATTTACATTCTGTAGTTGATCTCGAGCGCGGTGCCAGAAGTTGCAGTCAAAGGTCATGCTCTGTGTGTGTATGTACTGATCAATGTGTGCATGGGTTGTGCATACATACAGTGTACAAGGCCACTTGAATTTAGCGGGCTTTCCCTCCCCTCGCTACAGCTGTGAAGCGGATGCGGCAGGATGCGGTGAAGATTAATTGCTTATCTAACCGCAAACTGATCCCGAGCTCCGGATCGAACCCTCTGCCAACGTGAGACCAAAATCTCCGGGTCAACTTGGTCCCAAGAGCGTTTATACTCAGTTTGTGATCCGGGGCTGATTCCGAGCTCGGTGTTCGACCCCGAGCTCGGGATCAAGTGTAAACAGGGTGTGAGTACTCTTCCAAAAAAACAAAACATTTTCTGTTAAAGGGCGTTATTTCTACTCATGATTGATAAAAATGCCGTGTAGAAATTTCAGCCACATAGAGGCAGTAATACTCCAGAAAACTTGAAGAATCCATTCATGGCTTTTGTGTCGAGTTAAAAATGGTAAAAAAGTCTGTTGCAAAAGACTTTTTTTCGAAAACCACCTTCATTTGTTAATTTCTCACACAAAATACCATTTTGGACAGAAATAAATTCATGTGGTGTTTGGTACCGTTGTTATTACATGTAACTCTTTTAGTAAGGTTTTTCTTGTCAACTCAAGAACAAAAAATGAGGTCACTGCACATGATGTGTTCTACCTTTAATTCTTGATCAGACGTTTGTTGAATACATTGAACTTGAGGATAACAAGGCACCGATCGACCAATCACTTTGGAATCGCTTTCAAGACTGTACCGTCTCATTGATTTCCTCCAGGTTCAAGAGGACCTGTTTGAACCAAATGATTCGGAAACTAGTAATTAAATGTGTTCTGTTTCTAGAAGAATCCTACTTGGGATGAGAGAAAAATCGAAAAATCAAAGAATCCTAAAATTAATCAAGAGCTCTCAGGAAACCAATACACAACAAATCATGACATTAGCTGCTAACCTATTTCTGCTAGAAGCAATTTTTCTGTGCTAAGCATAATTTGGTCCAAGAAATCAATTATATAATTTGACACTATATGTATTGTACGTTATCCTCGAATAGTTACGTATGTATATCGGACACGTAAGTGTGCACAGTCAATCAAAGGTGTCATCTATGCATCTTTCCCGACAGCTTGCGGGCCGAGAGAGGTTATCAGCGAACATCATCGCACCTTGCCAAGCCTCCGCACTACGAACTAAAACATGCATCAACCAAGTCCCAGGTGTCGACTGGGTCACATGATGCATGTATAGCTGTCGCACCGTGCCAAAAAAAGCCACTGTCATTAATTGTTTAGCGACGAATCTGACATGTCATAAATCCACAACAATAAGAAAGAAGCAGAGAGAGAAAGAAAAATGCTTTTTATTATCCAGGGACTTCAAAAAGCAAGAATCCTGAGAGGAAATTTTTCTTCTATTAATTTTATTGAAGCAAATGGATTTAACAATGAGTACTGGATACGAATGGTGTACAATGTACATCAATCCACCTAGAAAGGGATTTGAAATAAAGTTGGTTTTTAAGAAAATGTGCGAAGGAAAAAGTTATAAAACAAGCGAGGATAAAACATCAACAAGTTTCGCTTGGCCAAAACTGTTGAATGAGAACTATTTTTATAAACAAAACAACCTTTTTGTATACAATGAAATGTTCCATAGATCAGCTCAGTTAAATATAATTTTTAGTGTTTGTTTTAATGTCTGCCTACACTGATTACGCAATAATAGGCAATAATATAGCGCATTTTAGATCCGACGGATCCATCAATGCGCTTTCTGCATTATTACCCCTGGTCATTGGGCACAGTAATATAATTCCTTAATCATTCTCAGCTCCCTGGGGAGTATACAGCCCCGGCTGCCTTAGGTGCTCAACGGCTAATCAAACGGGTACCCATTTTGCTTCTGGGTGGAGAGAAGCAATGCGTGACAAAGTACCTTGCTCAAGGGCACATGCACCGTGGAAGGGCCGGGCCGGGATTCGAACCCACTACCTTTGGAACTAACCCAGGTTTTGAGTATGATCCATTAGACGCAAGGCATGATAAATGATTTTAATTTCACTTCCAAGCTACAAACGGAGCCATTATGTGCAAGAATGAATCCATATTAAACACACAGATCTCCTGAAGAAACCCAAGCCTTTGGCATCCTGCTCCGCCCCCCTCTGCCCCTTTCCATCTCCCTCTCCCATGTCCCATAACCCCAAGTCACAGTATGTAAAGTCACACAAATAGCTCAAGGCATCACCAGTCCACATCTGCATACTGGAAACCGGAATCAACCAACATGTCTTGGAGGCACTAATTATACACTGCATATTGATTTCACAACATCCTCGACCTCTATCAAAAAACTTGGCTTCATAGAAATATTCAATTGGAAAACTAAGTGAATATCAATTAGGGTTTGTTTTTCCCTACATGTACCTGACGTAACTACCGTACATATACAGTTGAAGTCGGAAGTTTACAGTACATGTACACCACTACCATCATCACCCAAAATGGTAAATAGGACTACCAAAACCATTGCAAGGTGTGCAATATATGTTTTAAGTACTGCAAGCACGTGAGGGAATTTCACAAAATCACGACTTTAGTAAAGACTGTTACAAAAAAGGTGACAACGCAAGTTTAAGCACACAAGTTTTAACACAGTTGTATGTAAACTTCTGACTACAACTGTAGCCCTGTATTCAGTGCTTCCCCGAGACACTATGAGAAAAACGTCATATAGTGTAAACTTCAGGTGGTACTCGAACCCACGACCTCCTGCATACTAGGCAGACGTCTTAACCACTCAACCACCGAGCAGGCCAGTGTTGAGTAACCGGTTCGAATCTACCGGTAAGTGGCGTTCAGCAACGGTAAAAATGGCGGCACCGACAGTAAAATGGCGGCATCGTCAGTAAAACGACACCACCAACAGCAAAATGACACCGCCAACAGTAAAACGGCAGCGCCAACAGTAAAACGGCAGCGCCAACAGTAAAACGGCAGCGCCAACAGTAAAATGGCAGAGGCAACAGTACATTGGCGGTGCTAGCATTAAAATGGCGGTGCCAGCAGCAAAACGGCAATAACAGCAGAAATAAATGACAACACATCTACAAGTACAAATAATAACACCTCTCTTTTTTCTAAGGGCAGAAATTATACATCCCCTACGATATTATTTGATTTTCCGTTTCAAGTCAAGGCCAACATTGGCAATTTTTCCTTTCTCACTCTGCCGAGAGGGACTGACAGTTATTTTATCTGTTCATTCAAGCAACGGTGCCGGGGACGACTCGACAGGCAACAGAGGGAGATTGGGGAGATAGGTGGGGAAAATCAGATAAAAATGAAAATCTTCTCGGCAGGATGGTGCAGGAGGGAAACAGTACGTAATTTTGCCTACGTGACAGGTCAAGGACATACCGGTAGGCTTGTTTAAAATGTAAAGAGCAAATGGTGTAGCTACATGTGTTTTACTCTATTGCACTGGGTTTCTAAACATGCAACACTAACTTTAAGTGATCATATCACTTATGATAAATTAAGTCATTTTGTTTATAACCAAATAGAAAAATCAAATTTATAGAAAGCCTTATTGCCAGTGAGAGTCTCGAGTCAGAGTCTCGAGTCATTAGCCACAAGTTTGAGTCCGAGTCAAGAGTCACCTGCTTTGAGTCTGAGTCACGAGTCACTTGTTTGCCAAAATGATGACGTGCTCATGCGCTCCTTGTCGGCCTTATGGGGCAGTGTACATTCCCAAGAATCCTACATTCAGCGCGCGAATATGTATTTATTTTTTTATTATTTTTTTTAAATGTGACTCGTCAGTCACAAGTTACCATGTTCGAGTCCTAGTCACCATGGTCGAGTCCCGAGTCCGAGTCATTTTCCAATGTGACTCGAGTCGAGTCAGACTCAAGTCCGAGTCCTACAACACCGTCATCTGACGTAGCTTTTTCCCCTCAAGAACTTGCATCCAATCTGTCTTTAAAAGTTCGCTCGAAGGAGTAACAGCAGGTGATCTGTCTTTGCAAGACTACCAAAATGACGACACTAAACTATTTATGATTTCACGAAAGCAGGCCTGTCTCTGAGTCTTGTATTTTAAATAAACCAAAAGTCATTCCCTTGATAGTTTGACTACTTGAAATTCAGCAAATTTGTAGTCATGCGAAACACACAAAGCCCCAAAAGGCTAAAAAACATAATCCAGCTTTAATGTCCTCAGTCAAACCCAGGAGATTTTGTTAAAAGGGATATGGCAACAAGTTTATGCATGCACTAGATAGAACTTAAAAACTAAAGTGCAGACCTGGTTTGTCTAAATGCACAAATTTTTTTAGTTTTTAGATTTTTTAGTTAAGGCGATTTTACTCTTTTTAACGCATTTGCATAAAATGAAATTCAAAGAAGGATTTTAAAGATTATCTGAATTAAGATGAGTACAGAGTTATTTAACGTGAATACTTGATTTAAAAATTTACACAACAAGCAAAGCAGGTACAAGCAGGTTTTTTACAAAAAAGTCTATAATTCCTACTAAAAGTTTCTAAGACGACTGAAGTGCCCAAACTACATGTACCTATTTGGTCAAAATTTCTGACAGCCAAACAAATTCTCACAGCAAAAATCTTTCCTCACGGAATGCATAATTTTGCATGAATTTTGACTAATCTATTATCCTAGAGGTTCGTGTACGATGCCGTTTCACTTTTTGTTGAAGCCAAATGACTTTAAACCTCATTCATTCGAATCACCGAGCGAACGTAATTCTTTGACACACATTCAGCTACTTCCTACATGCTGCGTGTGTCGCTATCGATTGCTCAATTTCACAATTTCTCCGACGCGAAGCAGAAGTGACAGGGGGGTATTTACGACCAAACGAATTCCCCTACAGCCTTGACTGCACAACACTGCCTCAATCTGCGGCCCGATAATAAATCGCACGCTCAAGACACGCCACCCACCTGAAGTCGGCTCTTTAGGAAACAGACAAATAAAAAGGAAAAAGGAAAAGTAATTTTTGAAAAGGAGCCAGAAGTAACTCAAGTTTTTTCTTTCTTTCCTTCCTCCAGAGTAATGCTGCAAAACACTTAAACTGTTGCACAAAATCTACTCGCGTGTCTTGGGTTAGCAGTGACCTTAAAAGAAACGGGCACTTAATAAACGAGGAATATGCTTTTAGTGTATTGGCTTATCCACAATAATAGGGTGCGTACAATTCCGTTACACAGTTTATATTTCTGTTTCGTGTTTCTAAGAACATACAAAATAATTATAGTTTAAAGGAGCATGTTCAGATTTTTCCAGAAAATGGATTTCATTCTAACCTAACAATAATAAAATACATCCCCAAAATACTGTCCATCAGAAGAAAACAGGAAATTTGCAATCCCCGATTTTGATAAGGAAGCAAAAAGGTTAATGTTACTGTACTGCTTTATGTAACCGGATAAATTAGTTTACTAAATTTGTGTGGTTTTTTTAAGATATCCCCGGAAATATACGGATTGAGAACGCGAAACTTCAGAATGGTAATGAGAAAAATATGTCACATGATTATGATATCAAAATCTCAACACCCATGGAAAAAATGGGAAGTTCAAAAATGTGATCTGGTCAAGCTCGTAATAATAAAAAAGAATACCGTAATGTAACCCCAAAGAAGAACTAGATCAGAAAAATGTATCGTGTGGCAATAAAAGAAATGCTTCTAAAACTTCCTTATATAACCAGGACACATTTCTCACTTTCTGTAACATAAGACAAACAAAATAAAAACATTTTTTTGCACGTATAGATGGTCCTGCAAACATTTTTGCTCATGAATATACATGTAGAAATGAGTCTTTCCACGGTAAAGGGGTGCATTTTGGCAACACAGACCATATTTTCCAGAAAATACCTTTGTCTGGTCTCAAAATAAAAGAAATACGTTTCAGTTGTTCTGAAGAGATACCGTAACTTAGGCCCAAAAAGGGTTACAAATAGTGTGACAACATGCCTTTCTAAAAACCCTGTGTATAAATTTCCATATGATCGTAACCGGGATGGACACTTGTGTTACATTTTATGCCGTCCCGGTTACGAGCGTATATTGGAAATTTGTACACAGGGTTTTTAGAAAGGCATGTTGTCACACTATTTGTAACCCTTTTTAGGCCTATTAAGTTACATGTACATGTATCTATCCTCAGAACAACTGAAATTTTATTTCTTTTATTTTGAGACCAGACAAAGGTATTTTCTTGAAAACATGGTCTGTGTTGCCAAAATTCCCCCTTTACTGTGTGGAAAGACCCAAATACGTTTCGCAAAAAAACTCAAAACGTAAAGCCAGACATACAGCTGTCACATCAACTTTAGATGATCCAATGGAGGACAAGGAGTTAAGTGTTAAAAATTGTAGTTCGGCCCTTTAAGCCAAGGGGTGAAACGACTGATCATAGTCCGTTACTGCGCACAACTTTAGAGTCGCGTTTTACACCTTAAAGTAACACCGACACGTGGCATGGTGGGTGAAACAAGAATGCCTTAAGGAAACACTTTGCTATTAAGGATTGAAGCAGGGACGTGTCTCCTTGAATTATGACGTTAAGTAGTTAAAGGGCGCGTAGATTAGCTAAAAGCGAGACATGATGACAATGAAACACGCGGTGGGACAATTAGTAGATTCGTTACCCCCGGGGTCATACAAATATATGAAAAATACGAAGAGAACAGGCGCAAATATTCAACGCAGTAAATTGGCGGGAGTAGATATAACGTCTTTGTTGCGAGATACACCAACAGCCTTGGCAACTTCAATTATATAAACAGCTCCTTAATGAAAGCTTGGCCCTGATTGGATAACAGAATGCATATCAATCACCTCATTTACATGTAAACAGCCTTTTACACCAAAATTATGTCACAAAAAAAACCAGAAGCAGGTATTCTGATTAGTTTTAAAATCTAAGATGGTAGACCAGTACATGTACATTGTGTAACTAGCTTCTGTGACAACATGCAGAGTTTTATTTGGTAAAGCCGTGAACAGGCCTGGCATACCGGTACGGTACAGTTATACCAGAACAAAAATATTCAACCTTTTTTTATTATTTGAAAGCCGCCAAACCTTTCGAGACATCATTAAAATGATCCTGTTGACAGATACTAATTCCCATGGGTGATGGGTAGTTACACCACCTTACATGTACATGGCCAGAATTGTCTTGTTTAATTGCCCCCAGACAGCACATGGCGAATACATTATCCATCTTCCAGACTAATAACCTGCTTGTACAACAAACGAATCTGAAGCAGCACATTTTATTGACGTGATGACAAACACCTCATCAAGACGCATTTTATTGAGTGTTGCGGATTATTAGTTGGAGATTCTAATCATAGAAAATAAAACCGCATCTGAACAAAAATTCTGGGAGGTTGTTAACGAGAAATGAAGTACCCTTGGCTCGTGCAAACACCCATAACTTCAGGTGATTCACGGCAATAAAGCAAAAGGCTACACATCGTTACACATCGTTGCACTTCACACAGTGGGGCAAAATGGCTAAGGCAATAGAGCGTGTGATTAGCAAAGTCATGCTTCAGCAGTGTGCAAACTGCACTAGGCTTAGTCAACTCCAGCATTTTAGGGGGCAACTCCGATTCCAAAAAAGAATCGCGATTCCAAAAAAGAATCGCGATTCCAAAAAAGAATCGCGATTCCAAAAAAGAATCGCGATTCCAAAAAAGAATCGCGATTCCATTTGGAATCGATTTCAATTTTCACGGGAAAACATTAACGACATTTAGCGCCTTTGACTGTGTATACATTGACGATACTACCGTACATACCGTGCAAACGACGATCTAATTTTTGTCACCGAGCAGCACTTAAATGTCCGTAAAATGATGCCAGCCTGTGCCACACACACGTTCGTTCCTACATGTATACATGTATGTGGAAATTATCAGAGGCTGAATACTCTTGCCAGGGATGTGATTTGTTCCGGTTTTTGTCACAAACCAATGAGACAAAAGAAAGTTCCGGGAAAAACCTGGACAATCACAACCCTGTCTTGGAATCGATTCCTCAAAAATATGGAATCGCGATTCCGATTCCTAAGGTGAAATCGATTCTACTTGATTCCGGCGTGGAATCGCCCAAGCCTATACTGCACAGGTTAGATAAGTGCATGTACTCAACAAGATATGCAAATTATAATTCCCACTCCCCACCCCCGCCTTTCCCCCAACTGACCCTTCCAAACTTGTTCTGCTGCTCCCTCCTTTGCTCCTACCCCCCCCCCCCCCCCTCCCCCCAACTTTATCCAACTCCACTCCTAATCACATCCCCACTTTGGATAGGCATCGCTGTCAAAAATTGCGCCTGGAAAGGTGGAACAATTTTTACAGAGAATTTCTCTCTTTAAAATACTAAGCATGCATCATCATCATCATCATCGACACGACAATAATAAAAACAAATGTTATGCATAACTTATATAGCTGACAGTGCATGTTTATAGTTTCTATAATCAAAGGAACTACGTGTACGTGTACACTGTACGTTTATTTCAATCCTGAAAATTTGAAACTAAAAATACTTTGTAATTTGGCTTGCTCTTTCTCAGGTGTACTTTTATCTTTGTACTTTCGTACAGAGGGGGGAAAAAGGCAAGTTTTTAAACTTCCTGTTTGTGCATTTTCACTTTTCCTCAGGGAAAAAGAAAGCTTAAAGTTTGTTGTAAACTTTGGCTTTAAAATGACATCCCTGAAGTTTGGAATGAATGTAATGCAGGATGCTTTTTAGCCTCAGGAAAACATTCTTGGGTTTCACTTGGCTTGACAACGGTTGCTATCCGCCATTACTGTGTCCATACTATGGCACGCCAAAGCAAAAAATAATTCAACACTGTAAATGTTGACATATTTTCGCAAATGTTGCGCAAGAAAAACAAGTTGGCATGACGTTTGGAATGCGTGCCATGTACATGTAGCACTTGGGCGTTCCTCACGCGTTCAGGAATACGGTAAATTAGGAATCTTCTCAATTTTACATTTCAGATTTAAACAAATCGAGAATTGTACGGAGCGGCACTAATCAGGACAAGACAACAAAAACCTTCAAGCTTGGATATGCGTGGGTAATGTTTCTAAGCCATATACAATACAAGAGGGGATCAGAATTGTAATCAATGACATCTGGAACTCCACTGTACGGTAGGTTCTGAGAAATGCTGGTAGAATTTGCACAAGTATTAGTGGCTTAAATTTGAAGTAGTGCTGGCATTTTATGTAAACTAGTCTACACGTAGTTGTCTCAAAGTTCATGGCCATCACTGTTTGGAAGCAGCGTGTGCTTGCCAAAACATCATGGTACATGTATGAACTGAAGGCAGGCCTTGGTGTTATAAAATATGGGGCAGGCTAGTCTTGATTTTGTTTCAATGGGCACTTAGGCCAACTGGAGGGGCACCATGGCCAACTTTGTTCCAAATGTGTACTGGTTATTAGTGTATACAAGCCTCATGAGGATAGGGCATGCTGGCTAAGTTGGCCTCAGAAAGTGTATCTTGAAGGGGCAGTGGGGTCAACTCAAAAAGGCATAGGATTATTGGCCTTGGTGGCCTTGGTTAATGTCAAGACCTGGGATAGGGCATGCTGGCCAAGTTGGTCTCAGAAAGTGTATATCTTGAAGGGGCATCAGGGCCAACTCAGCAGGGCATGAGGCCATTAGCGTCGGTGGCCTTGGTTAATGTCAAGGCCTGGGATAGGGCATGCTGGCCAAGTTGGTCTCAGAAAGTGTATCTTGAAGGGGCATTAGGGCCAACTCAGCAGGGCATGAGGCCATTGGCCTTGGTTAATGTCAACACCTGTGATAGGGCATGCTGGCCAAATTGGCCTCAGAAAGTGTATCAGGGCCAACTCAGCAGGGCATGAGGCAATGTTGGCCTCAGGTCTGCTGTTCAATATATGCTATATGCTCCCAGTTGCCAAAAACACTAGTTGCTTCCAGTTGCATTGTCAATGTACGCTATAGGCTTTAAATTTCAAATAGGGTTTGCCTTGTATAGTAGACTGAACGTGGTATTTCCGTTAAAGAATTTGCAAAATGTTAATGCCAATAAATGATCTTATACAATTTACATCCCTTATAATCAAAGCGTTCTTGGGAGGCGACTATTTGTCGCTCAGATGAGTGGTTCCCTTTGGTTACGGTCCCTGGCTTACAGTCCGACTATTCGTCACTCAGAGGGGGCACCACAGCCAACTTTGTTCTAAATGTGTACTGGTTATTAGTATATACAAGCCTCATGTAATTTAGAAGGATAGGGCATGCTGGCCAAGTTGGCCTCAGAAAGTGTATAGGGCTTCAGGGCCAACTCAGCAGGGCATGAGGCTATTGGCCTTGGTGGCCTTGGTTAATGTCATGCCTTACCACATCTGGCTTCAAACAGTCTTGAAAGAGCCAAAATATAGACAGAAAAGATAGACAAATAAATGTACAGCACAACACACAGGTTACGTCACACTCCAGACACAGCAGCATGATATTGAATCATGTCAGAACCATTAAACATGTGTACACCACTTGTACATACCGGTATCAACTGAACTTGACATTGACAAGTGCGTTGACGGTGCCTGCACATTCTTTCAAGATGTGTCAGTAGTACATTTACACCATTTGTAAGTAATCACAATACATGTATGTCAGGAAAAGTGCAGTGACTTTTGCCAGTCCATACTGTACTTATGGGAAACGTACCTTGTACAGATGGTACCATCCAGCACATGAACTGTATGTTTAGTTTGTTTGATTTAGGAGTGATGGAAAACATACAGTTCATGTGTTTGGTTGTTGCTCATGTTCTACTTTCTGGCAACTAGTTGTACCCAGTTGCGGTCAGTTGCGTCGATAAACACATAGTTGCAACTAGTTGCTGTCAGTTGCAAACGTGTGTCTGAATACGTGCGCGCACATCAACAGCAACTGGAAGCAACAGTTGCTTCCAGTTGCAAGGTCAATGTACTGTAGACTTTACTGAGTTGCCGTGTCGATGTGCCCGCTCTGAAAACTGGATGTTCTTAGTTGCCGCTAGTTGCGCAACTGATCAGTTGCTGTCGATGAGCGCGCTACACACACATCGACAGCAACTGATCAGTTGAGTAGCTTCCAGTCGCAATGTCGATATACAATGTTCGCTAGGCATAATAACTACCTGTGAAATCTGCCCAATAGCATTGTACACATCCAAAATTGTTCGTAAAAGATTACTTTGTCAGATTACTTTGTACTTTAACTGAGTCATTCTGACAACGGGGTGGAGCAGTGGAGGAGGAGTAGATGGTCAATATGTAAGATTGCTGAAAAGTAGATATCTATCTTCGATATGGCATACACGTAACATGCCTAATTGTTCCCACATCCTCCCACTCTACGTTGGTGCTCCTCCCATCTGACATCGCTCTTATTAATAAATCTCTGCCAAGTCTGATTCAAGAGGTTGCTTAAGGCAAAACGGCCAGACACAGAACAATTCCACTATGCAATTATGACAGGTCCAGTACATTAGCCCGCCGGTGAGGTACCGATCATCGCACCAGACAATGCTGCTTGCCCCGGATAATGTTGCAATAAAACCCTTAACGTTTCGTTTTGTCGCTCCGGGCGACAGAACAAAATTGCACTGAGAAATGGGCCGCTCAGCCTCTGCTACGAAAAAGAAACAAAAAAAATGGATGAGTTTTGATGAGAGAGCTGATAAGACAAAAAAATCTTTTGTTTTGGCAACGGCTTGCTTGGATGAACCGTCTCTGGTTTTCGTCGCCCGAGGGTTTCGCGGTTTGAGAGTGATTAAAAACCCGTTTCTTTGGATTAGTCTTGATGCATGTTGTGAAGATAAAGTTCTCAGTTTACTGCCCGTGTTCTGGATTATATTATTACCTGCCTGAGCCTTTTGTTGATTAGATCTCGCGACGAGGGACCGGGAAACAATGCAACCATGCAAAATATGAAATTGGCTAGTATGATAGTGTCTCGCATGGCTTGCTATTGAGAATACTGAGTCACCTGAGACAAGCTTTGCAATCTGGAAGCTTAAATACAAAAAAAAAGAGGAAAGTGCAAAAAATAACAAAGCTGTACGGTGTTTTAAATTTTCAATGGGGAAGATGAAAAACCAAAATGTATCTTCGTGATTTTGTAGAGCTACATTTTTAAGTCCCCTGACAGATTTTGTGAGGCGTAATGGCAGGAGAGTCTAGTATGCGAGAACTTATTGGGTTATGCCAAGTAGGGAAATCAGATTGGCGTAGCAGTACTTTCTTCGCCTTCCACCACTGTGGCCCTGGTCCAAATCCCATCCAAATCAGCATGTGGATTGCGTTTTCAGTCCCAAGCAAGACACATTAATACACCTTCTTTCTCCTTGTTCTTTGAGCACTAAATAGAGACAGAAGAATTGTTTTCTTAAAGCAGACTGGTTAACCCTCCTTCATGTAAAGAGAGTCACAAAAATGATGCGTTTACCATTTTATAAGTGGCCATCCGTAACGTACCCACGGAGTGGGAGGGGGGGGGGGTGTTTGAGGGAGGAGGAGGGGGGAGGGGATCAGAGCCAATGCGTACGCAATGTTAAAGTCAATGGTAGACGTCAACAATTTTTCCCAAAAAATGCGTAGGGGGGTGGGGAGGGAGGGAGGGAGGTCTAAAAGGTCAGCATTTTGTGCGTATGTACTTTATGGACGGCCTCTAAACTATAGGTCTATTTCACAGTCAAGACGTGCTTTTACGTGGACGTTAGCTTCTAACTACATGTACTGCATCACTACAAACAAACAAACACTGTGTTTCAAGCTTACTGTGTTTGGGACGAGATGAACAGCCAGAGGGCTTGTTAGCAGGAAAACAATGTAAGCTTAGCGGCGCCACAGAATTGATCTGCATTATGCATTATGCCTAAACAGTTTAACCAGTAGCATTTAATTAAGCCTGCTCGCATGCATCACAACTACTGCATTGCATGATCATATCCATTTCAACTCCATCAAACTTAAACAACCCTTGTTTTTTTTGTTTTTTTTTAAATTGCTAATTCTTTTCGTCTCCAAAACATGCCATTTGGTCCATAGAATGCACAGAAGTTTTTGTGTCACATTGTTGGAAATGTGTTTTTAAAATGTCATCGGAGCTGGTATGAAAATTTAAAATTCTAATTATACATCGGCATCTTAAAAAATCATCAAAAATTAAAAACATGCATCAATAGTATAGGAATTCACACCTAACTACATGTCATGTCGGGGTTGAAAAAACAACTCGACGTGCGTAACAAAGCCAGTGAAGGGTACCAGTTGATTGTAATTACATTAATCTGCACAGGCAACAAGGCTGTAGACACACGGTAACCGGCTAATTAACCCTGCAAGGCATGAGTGTACTTGCGATGTCGTTTTACATGTCCACCAAGCACCCAATGTAAATCAGACTCTTGACTGAATCTGACAAACATGTTGACCAACAGAGAATTATGCTGAAAACTGTGTGGATTAAATACATGAGTTTGTTGTTCGGAAAGATAATTTGTTTGGTGAAGCACTGGGAAGAATGTTAGATCATGATCCCTTATAAAGGCACGATTAAATTATTAAACACACTGTACCTACAATAACATGTACATGTGCATAGACAGCCGAAGTGTGACGTGCGTTGCCATGGCAATTGGATCTAAACTATCATGGCCGTCGGGAAAAGTACCATTGGAAAAGTACTGGGACACGGTTGAGTGATTTTTAGTTTAGATCCAATTGCCTAGGCAACCAACAAAAGGTGACGTATTCACTTCGGCAGTCTATTGTAGGCATATATATATGCATGGTTAAGTGGTACAATTGTGTTTATAGTTTATTTTTCTGAATTGATACAGATACCTTTTCTGCAATTAATGTACAAAATAATTAAGCTTGATTACACAAAAGTCAATGAAAACATCAATGAAGAGCCAAATAAAGAAAATAACAGACCTATCTGAAGCCGTGTCCACATTGGACTTGTTTTTTGGGAGGTTTTACCGAGACGATGGTAAAATGAAAAATGGCTAGTATATTTTACTGCTGTCCGCATTTGGACTTGTTGACACAGTAAAATTTTACTGAGACCGTGGGAGAACATGCGCAGTGTCCCTTTGCAGTTTGACCTGCACGGCCCGGACGTACAGTACACTTCCAGAGCACTTTTATCGACTCGATGTGTCCACATTGGACTTTTCGTCTCGGAAATGTTCCCTGGTCAATTTTCCTGGGCAGAAGTTAGCCAGGAAATGTAACCATCGTCTCTTTAAGTTTTCCCAAAAAAGTCCAATGCGAACAGGCCTTAAAGTTCCGTGCACAAATTTCCCATACAACATACATAACAGAACGGACACAAATTATTATGTACATGTTTTGTCTGACCTGCTACATGTACGAATGTAAAGGGAGGTTTCAGTAGGGTCTGTTACTGAAGAACATTTTCCTGCTCAAGTTCTTCTTTGGGATTTATATTATCTTTTTTCATTAAACAAATTATTTTCTATCTAATTTTAGAAACATTGAATGCATCAGTTCAGAAAAATGAATTACGTAAACTAAATTACACTGGTATATTTTGTAAAATTCAGAACATGCTTGCCCTTTAAGTACATGTACCAGTACATATACATGTACATGTACATGAACAAGCAAAGAATTTCCCTCAGGCAAGATTTCTCAGTACTTAAATTCTTGACAGGGTAAATATTAATTTTTTCTCCAGCGGTCAATGTCTGCAACAAACCAGTAAATTTTCTTGTGAGCATTCAATCATCTAGTCTCTAAATATCAGCCAACAAATGTCTTCCTTTTTTTCCCCCTCTTCCTGTGGACGAGCGAACCGACAGATCGTCGAGGCCACGGAAACATCACTAGCATTTACGGTCCCAATCTGATTGCAAATTTCACAGATGAAAAGCAAGCTTCGAATTGGTTTCTTAAAGTCTGAATGTCAGGGAATTTTCACAATCTGATTTTGAATGAAATATGTGGCTCAAACTGACACATGAAGTTTCGTAATTTATGCTCTAAAATTTCTCATTTTAAAGCTAATCAAAATTATTATTTATTTTGTTTATATATCAATTTTTTTTTATCAAGAACTAATCAAAGTTTTGATCAAGGTTTGAATTTTTTTCCAAAATTACGGTTTAATGTCATCAATCACTTGTTTATCACGGAAAAATAATATCTCAAAAATTTAGAGGTCCATCTCAACTATAATTTTGGAGATTCTGGCAAAAAAAGTGAAAATCAATCGAAACAAAACCAAAGTAATTAAAGAAGCAAAAATCAGCCAATCAAGTCTCTCATTTGTAAAAAGTGGTTATATGAGTTCATGTTTACATACTGTAACCAATTTCTAAAATGATAATTTTTCTTTTTTTACGGAAAAACTGAAAAAAACAAAATTCCGATTCCAGCTTTAAAGAGCGCCTGTCTGACATCTAGGCCAGATGAAGTCAGCTGTTAAATTTGCAGCAGGCAAAACACGTTTCCCGACACCTTCCCTTGTAGTTGGCACACCATTGGCATTCAAAGGTGATGCAAATTGGTCATCTCGCAAGACAATTAAACCGCTCCCTTTCCATCCCCCTCACAGCCCACAGGGGCGTAAACACAGCCCCATGTGTTGTGAGTTCACAGACAGAGGGTGTAAAGTGGGGGAATTTGGCTTGGTGACTTCCCCCAAGAGATATTTGGAACTGTGTGAGGACAATTTAATAAAGTCATCGATTGAGCTCAAAGTGGAACTCCGTGCAAAAACACAACTCCGATGGGCCACTGGTTTCAGAGTCTCAATTATTGACAAAAGAAAACACAGCTTGTTCTACACTTTTTGTTTCACGACTGACTGGAGGATTTTTTTTCAAGATCTACAATCACTAAACTAGTTTCCTTGTTTGTGATCAAATTTACGAACCTTGGAGGTATACCATCCATCAAAAGCTGTGAAAATACACCAAGTATAATCAGGTGGATATAAAACGGCAGAATCTTGGTTTAATATTTCCTGCGGTTTTTCAGCCCCCTTCTTTGTATTTTGAGATGCTGTGGCTTGTTTTCTAGCTTGCGATACAAGAAGGTTGTTTTTATAAGGATATGTTGCCTGTAAAACAATCTTCATATTAAGGTTTTTCACACTACAATTTCAGCACAGGACCAACACGGATATCTGTTCACACTTTAACATTTCGATCCCGGTTGAAACTCGACTCTGTTTGGGAGGTAGATCTTGGTCTGTCCCATGTAGGGGGTTTTACAAAGGTGCTGTATGTTGTCAGACTATTTGTTACCCATTTATCTTCTAGAACAAGTTAAAGTTGTTTGTTCTATTTTGAGAGAGGTTTAATAAAAGCATCTGTAGGAAAGCAGCTTGATCGCTCTGGACTGGAGAAAGACCCCTGGATCTACCCGTACATTCTGAAAAAGTTTCTAAAAATAACAAGGTGTAACGTTGGGTCTGAAGATGTGAGGTCCGATGAGCCCCTCTCGAAACTCGGTATTGCAGACCTTGAAGTCGTGCTAAGAGAACGAAGGTTAAGATGGTTTGGACACGTGGAACGCTCAAGCGGTTGGATCAACAGAGTCTGTGATATCCACGTTGATGGGAGTTAGGGTCCTGGCAGACCAAAGAAATCTGGGGATGAATGCGTTAAGAAGGACAGAGAGGTGTGGGGCCTGTCTGGGGTGGACCATGTGACAGGTCAGCCTGGAAGACTGGTGTTAGACAATCCAGACTGTGGTCCAGCATGCTGGAACCGAGTCCAGTGTAAAATAAACAAGGATGATGACGATGATGTGTCTTAAACAGTGCACAAGGTTTCTAAAAGATGCTTAGACACTTCTTAAAAACATGGATCAAACAGAAATCCTTCTTGCAACATGAGTGGCAACATGTTATCCGAATGATGTGAAACAAGCTGAAGTCATCAAGGAGACTTTCTTCTCCCCTCGGCTGCGACGCCTCCACACACCCACACACAATTCTCATCCCATCACCCTTTACCCCATGCCTACAAAATATACAGGACGCTACAATTCCTAGGCGGCCCAACTCAACCAAGCAAATTTGACAAGGCCATGGCCAATTTTGACACACTCACTTTAATTGTTCCCGTTCTACTTTGTGGAAACTTGGAGAAATTGACAACCAGGTGTTTTTGTAGACCATACAAAAGATGTGTGTGTATGTTCTTCTGGGATTAAATCGATGGCCTTCTGTTTTCGCAAGCCACTGTCAACGACTGGCAAGTGTATTTGTAGTGTACCCACAGGTAGAACAAATGTTCGCGAATCCCAATAGTATTACGCCTTAGTCATGCAAAAGCAATTTTCATTCCTGCTGTCTCCTAAATCGGGCCAAACTCATTGGCTGTGGCTTACAATTATGCATGAGTCTATGGTCACTTTCCATAGAATTGTGTGCAATTATAAGATGCAGCTAACGAAACTGGTCATAACTAGATCTGACTGGGACCAACTGGTTCCAACTGGTTTAAAAACGGCACCACCTTGTATGGTGTTAAACTATTCATACATGTACATGTACCGTAGCAACCCGGGTAGAATTAATTATGGGGTTGTGAAGCATTATAAACTGGTACCAACTAGAACCGGCTGGGACTAACTGGTTTGAACTGGTACCAACTGGTCCTTTTCAGAGCCCATATCATGCAAGACAAGTTTCACATAGTTTGTACTTTCATGCAATGCTTTATAATTTGTTCACAGGGCAAAGCCTACCGGTACAGTCTCGACTCCACAAGTCACTTTTTCATACAAAAACATACATCCTATAATATGAAATAAAGATCTTATAATTTAAAATTAAATAAAATTTTCAGCCACGGTGCGGCAGAGCAGGCTCAGTATGTAATCTCATTAAAGTAATGACTTCCAACCACAACAGGCCCGAAGACAAATTATGTTAAAAAATGACGTCCAATTTGCACTACCCCAAAAGAAAACATCACGCAGGAAGATCGACGTAACTACTTTAGCATTGACTAGCGTATTAAGGAACCCAGCGAATTATAGATGGAAATTAGCTGATGCATTTGTTAGGGTCCCCGTGGCTGTCTACGTTATGCATTGTAACAATGGTCGTGGTGTCGCGTTATTAGATGATCAACCCCCAGGTTGCTGGCAGCCACGCACTTACGCGGCGTCGGCTGCCGAAGACAACGAGCGCTATGCACACGGAATGTAATTGGTCCTCGTGTTTGGTCTTGCGGTATTGTATGTACACACCGCAAGATTGGGAGTCAATCATAATTTAATGCTTCTATTCGCGAGTGATTCATCAAATTGGATTAGGTCTTGGGTAAACTTATCTATGGCCTAGCGGTAACACAATACGCCATGATACCATCTATTGTTCGGGCGGAATTTACGGCGCGGAAGATGTTTCCAAACACTCCAGCATAAACGTACCATTAGCTTCTATGGCTACTGGTCCATCTGCCATCAAACAGTAATTACAGACAGGTGTTTTTTGATGCTCGGTTGAAGTTTACAGTATATTATACGCTTTCCGACAGGACAAAACACAAATATTGCCATAAGCAAACATACTGCTAAGTTCAACGACAATTTGCATGTTAATTAAAATTGATTGTGGTTTTGCAAAGGATTTAGTATTTCATTTTTGGCAGAGGTTCAACATCTGAATTGCTGAAATCGGCTAAAGCCGTGTCTGCATTGGACTTGTTTTTTTCGGGAGGTTTTACCGAGACAATGGTAAAATGAAAAATGGTTACATTTTAATGGGAAAGTTTACCAAGACCGTGGGAGAGCATGCGCAGTGTCCCTTCGTAGTATGACTTTCACTGTCCGGACGTACGCCTTCCAGAGTGCTTTTACCGACTTGATGTGTCTGCATTGGACTCATCGTCTCGGAAAAGTTACATGGTCAATTTTCCTGATGGGCAGCAGTTGGCCAGGAAAAGTAACCGCTGGACTCTCAAAAAGTTACTGAGAGGAAAATGTCCCAGGCTGTCTGCACTGGATTAAAAATGGGAAAAGTACCCATCGTCTCAGTAAGTTTGTCCAAAAAAAGTCCAATGCAGACAGGCCTTTAGAGCCCACAGCATGGGATTATGACAGGAATAGTACGCTACAACTCGTGCAGTTCAGTGTCATATTTGGACAACCCTTGTCTCCCCAAATCCTATTACGAGTGCATTATCTGCATGGATTGTGTTTATACGGTGCCCAAGGAAGCAATTTCATCACAGCATTATGACAAGGAATCTCAGAGTTCATTCACAAAGCACTGCCCTTAAAAATATCCATTCCGTAAAAGTGAGTTCAGAAAAACATGCAAAATCCTTGTATGATATCATATGAATGCATTTTGTGCGAGCAAGGTCAATGACCTCACTTCATTTGTGAAAAAATTAAATGACCTCATTTTTGAAGAAATTGCTCTGTTACCTGTATTAATTCCACATATTTGTGGTTAAAACCAGTGACAGTATTTCTTTTGGTTAATAAATTGGGGAACTAAATTGGGGGAAAAAATGAGCAGTCGACAACAAACCACTGAACGTAATGCTGTATAGGCTTGTTATGACATCATCATGCAAGAATTTCAGATTGTTCATTTGTACAGAGAGGGGCTTAGTAATGCCGTGTACAAAGCAGCTGATCAATAATTGCGCTCTAACTAAAGCAATGGTCTGCCAGCTGGCAGTAGAAATTTATCATTTGGACTGGCCTAGTATTTAGTTTGGGAGTCCAAGGTTTTTAAGATTACTCAGTCAGCTTAACGTCCAATTCAAAAGGGGATTTGTGTGATAAATTACGCGTCATACAAGAATAATCAGATGAAAATATGTGTGGAATTTTAGAAATGAGCAGTTCTGACTCATTTTATCATTACGACAACATTGACATATCAACACTGAAGTAAGCTGAAAACAAACTGATTGTTATTTTGGGTATTGAACCCAAGGATTCCTCAAAAGTGCCTAAAGAAACCTGTGAAGAGAAGACGATGAAGAAATGCTCAGTTTTAGAGGTGGGAGGAAAACCCCCTATACAAGTACAGGGCTCGAAATACCCACTGGACCGAGGCCAGTAATTTAAGGCTCGGTCTAGTGCTTTCTGTACCGTACTAGACCAGTGGTCCAGTGCATTTTTAAACTAACGAACAGTAAATCACGTTTCTTGTAGCTTTGGTCTTGTAAAAATAGCATTGGTCCAGTAAATGATTTAAGCTACTAACCCTGTGGTCTAGCAGATTTTTTCATGAAATTCGAGCCCTGAAGTATGTATAGGGGGAAACCCACGGAATCAAGCAAGGACCGAGAACCCAATCCACATACTGACTCGGACGGGATTCGAACGAGTCTAAGGGTTTTCCATGGGATCTGCTTGGAGAAAAGATTCGTTTGAAAGTCCTCTCCCCCACTCAAATCTCTATAAGCCGAAGTCCACATACACAAATGTAAACAGCTTTTTCAAAGTGCACGTACACACTCCAGCTTAGGAAGATCTATCGGTTACTTGTTGGATCATTATAATCCTGTAACATGGTTCTAGTAAAGTGGCAGCCCAAATGCCCAAAGCTCATAGATTACACTTGCCATAATGGACCAGAGAAGTAAAAAATGCATAGCCATTGAGTACGGCCTGTCAACAACACCAGAATGATGGATGACTACCGGTATGCTATCCTGACCCTATACATTATGGACATGACCTACATGTACTTGTAGCTAACAATCCCTGCATGGGGCTATTGGCATTGTCTTGGCTTATTCTTAAAGACCACATCGGTATATCCAACCTGAGGATGGGGGAGGGGGAAGAACAGTTTCGACACTGCAATTCTTGCTAACCCAGAGGGACTACAATGTATACTACTGTGCCTCGAAGCTCAGCTAGTAGAACATCTGCCCAGTGTGCCAGAGGTTTCAGGTTCAATTCCCGATAAGGATCATATGTTTTTTCTTTCATGCTTGGTTTATTAATTTCTATGGTGGTTATACTACATATTCCATTCCAAAAGAGTATGTGTGTACATGTACCTACCGGGGGTAACAGACGTTGACATTACATGGCCACCGAGACCAATAGACCCTATGCACATGTTTGAATGGTTCAATCGTGTTTTTGAAGCAGTTCTACAGAATGCAGCAAACAGCTGAAAGGTGCCAGTTACGTATGCATTCTAAGGCGCGATCTGAAAACGAGGCTTGGATTGTATAAGTAGTCTGGTACCTTTCCAGTCAGCAGTTTGCATTCAATCAAAGTGATTCAGGAGACCTGATCAAACCCTTCAAACGTGTGTAAAGGGTCTAAGGCCTCATGACCTGCTGAGTTGGCCCTGGTGCCCCTTCAAGATACACTTCCTGAGACCAACTTGGCCAGCATGCCCTATCCCAGGCCTTGACATCAAACCAATGACCTCATGCCCTGCTGAGTTGGCCCCGATGACCCTTTCAGGATATACACTTTCTGAGACCAACTTGGCCAACATGCCCTATCCCAGGCCTTGACATTAACCAAGGCCACTGAGGCCAATGGCCTCATGCCCTGCTGAGTTGGCCCCGATGCCCCTTCAAGATTATACATTTTCTAAGACTAACTTGACCAGCATGTCCTATCCCTATTATTGCATAATGCCAAGTCCTAGTGTAACATCTCAGACAGGTCTTGGCTAAATCTTTCTGAAATTTATACAAAATATGCCAGAGTGTCAATTACTCATACTGTACCACTGGACCGAGGCCAGTAATTTAAGCCTCGGTCTAGTGCTTTCTCTACCGTACTAGACCAGTGGTCCAGTGCATTTTTAAACTAATGAACAGTAAATCCACGTTCCTTGTGGCTTTGGTCTTGTAAAAATAGCGTCGGTCCAGTATTAAAATGATTTAAGCTACTAACCCTGTGGTCTAGCAGATTTGTTCATGAAATCCAAGCCCTGGTAATACATGTACATGTACCTTGCTTACGCCAATGCACCTATGAGTAATGCCGAGAAAATGTACGGCCATTCGGGAAAAGAAGATCACAACTACATGATGTAGCTCTAGTAACCTTCAGAAACCAGAAGTAAATAGTTTAACTTCCTTGTTGTGAATCATACACTATGTAAATCTACTTCCTGTAGTTTGTGGCCGAAACTTTCAAGAGCAGTGATTTACACAATGTAACTCAAAGAGTCCTACCCAAAAATAAATATAAAATGTGAGAGTAATCGAGAGAAAGGTTGGGTCCTCAGGGAAAAACCAAGGGAGTAGGTCTAGATACCACTGTGCTTCATACATGTAGCTGAGCTGGTAGAGCATCTGTCCGGTGTGACAGAGGTCTTGGGGGGAACCTGAGGGAGTATACCACTGTGCCTTATAGCTCAGCTGGTAGAGCATCTGTCCGGTCTGTCAGAGGTCTTAGGGAAAACCTGAGGGAGTATACCACTGTGCCTTATAGCTCAGCTGGTAGAGCATCTGTCCGGTGTGTCAGAGGTTTTGGGGAAAACCTGAGGGAGTATACCACTGTGCCTTATAGCTCAGCTGGTAGAGCATCTGTCCGGTGTGTCAGAGGTTTTGGGGAAAATCTAAGGGAGTATACCACTGTGTCTCATAGCTCAGCTGGTAGAGCATCTGTCCGGTCTGTCAGAGGTCTTGGGGGAAACCTGAGGGAGTATACCACTGTGCCTCATAGCTGAGCTGGTAGAGCATCTGTCCGGTGTGTCAGTGGTCTTGGGGGAAAACCTGAGGGAGTATACCAGTGTGCCTCATAGCTCAGCTTGTAGAGCTTCTGCCCAGTGTGTCAGGGATTTTGGGGAAAACCTGAGGGAGTGTACCACTGTGCCTCATAGCTCAGCTGGTAGAGCATCTGCCCAGTGTGTCAGAGATCTTGGGGAAAACCTGAGGGAGCATACCACTGTGCCTCATAGCTCAGTTAGTAGAGCATCTGCCCAGCGTGTCAGAGGACTTGGGAAAAACCTGAGGGAGTATACCGCTTTGCCTCATAGCTCAGCTGGTAGAGCATCTGTCCGAAGTGTCAGAGGTGTCAGGTTCAAATCCCCACGAGGACCATACTAAGATTTTTCTCGCATCCCATCTTTGGTTAGCACCTCAATACATCAATTATACCGAACATTAGCTTTAAAAATGTTCCACAGGAAAAAAACAAACATTACGGGGCCTACTGTACCGGTACATGTATGTTTAAAGGATGCTTGTAAAATACCGACAGATGGTCTTCATGCATACATGTACATGGTAGAGACAACTGAGCATTTTCCTAGAGGAAAAAAGTTGGTTTAATAAAAGAGAGAGTATGACAGATGGATGAACAACGTACGGAAGGAACAGAAATCCAAGATTTCAATCAATTGATCTGCCCTGGCGAAATCAATTACTTTATGTTTGACTCCTGAACAGTGCATGAAAGAGCAACAGTCAGTCCGAGAGCATTTCAAGTCCCAACTCCAATCGAGTTTTGATTTCATTTTAAATAACCGACCGATTACTTCCTGAAACCATAGCCGACTGTCGGTCGAGCCCTGGTCGATTGGAAATCACACGCTGTACATTTCAACTGGGCCAGAGGGCAGTGTTGAAGAATATGATCGGGGTTAAAGAATTCCTAAGGTTCTTAGGTCACTGTGCATTTATGAGTCCACCAAAAGCTGCAAACTGTTTTGGAATTTTCAGACAACTCTTAGAAAGATTGGAGATCTCCTAATTTAGATTAGATTTATGTGTCTTCCCTAATCAACCACACAGACATATTATGTGTATTGTGGCCCTTCATATTATTACCCCTAGTTATTGGGCTCTTAATGGCATCCCTTAATTAAATCTTCTCAGCTCCCTGGAAGTATACGGCCTGTTATGCGCTCATGAGATAATCAAACAACACCTTCACTGTAGGCTTGGGCGACTCCAGTATTTTCTGAGTCGACTCCAATTCCAAAAGAGAATCGCGATTCCATTCGGAATCGATTCCATTTTTCGGGGGAAACATTAACGCGCAGACTAAACGCAAGCAACTGCAATGCAAACATTGACGGAAACAATCGGCAAAGTTATGCCGACTGTCTGCGTTACTGTTTGCAGTACTGTCTGCAAAGTGCCTTGCCCAAGGGCACACATATCATGGACGGGGGCCGGCCTGGATTTGAACTCACAACCTGTAGAAATAACCAAGGTGTTACACCTCTAAAAAAAAAAATTCTATTGTCAGTTGACAATCTGGGGTGGTTTTTTTACAATGTACTGTAGATGTTAGAAGATTAAAATCTCATAGTCTTGAAATGTCACTGCTTCACTGAACATCAATATTGGTTCAAACCATAAATGATATTTCTTTGTTCACTACAACAAATGTCTATGTGAAAAAACATTTTCCCATGAAGTTTTGTCAAAGCAGCAAATTGCTACACTGAAACCCACTGGTTACCAGTGGCATTGCCTGGAAGAGACACCAGCTTTTTACAGCTTATCCCCCGCACACAGAGTGGCAAATCGCACAAACACAAACCAAGTCTGAGATTGCCCACGGCCGCTATTGTTGCTTTTTCTTCCCACCTTTCCAATCCCCCTTCACACTGTAAGCTTTACCCGACAATGCCGAACCCGGCCTTGCAGCCCCGGTGTGGAATAAAAGAGTTAAGCTAGTAGAAACGACAACAGTGGACCCCCATTGTGCCTAATGTTGGTAAGTCAACAACTACAACGTTGTTAAAAAGTACACCGAAACGGTAAATTGCAATCTGTGAATGGTGAATACCTCGATTCAACTTGCATCATATGTGACGAGTCACACAAATCTTTTCTGCTCAGACCTTGAGTTTTTCTTCAAAGATTTTGTCAGAGAAATCTGACACTGATGTATGATTAGAAAAATATTTTTCATACATTTCCCGAGCAAACAAAAAGGGTGAGCTGTAATGCTAAAAAAATATTCCCCCACGTTAAATTTGCATTACAACAGAAGCGCGCTGCTCTTCCGGTATTAATGTCCATATTATACGAGTGAAAGCAGGAACGGCGTATCCTATGAACACAGCCTTACACTCGAGTCGATCATTTATTGATAGAATCTTCAGTTTTATTTGCACGTGCAGGCACGGATTGGACGTGCCCGAGCAGCGTCTTCAAATATTAAATAACGGACTGCCAATTTCCCACAGGGTCACAAGAATCATCTGATTGTTCAGCGAGTTGAGCTTGCACATCCCAACAATTTCCCTTTAGCGTAAACCACGAGATGACTGAGAATGCATCCATTAAAATGGAAATCAGAGAAATTGGGAAGGAAAAAAATCTTTGTGGGAGTTTAGAATCTGCTATCTTAAATTGCTTTTTGCTATCAAAATTGTGAACGTGTTTACTTAAAAACTGAAAATTGACTGGGATGGAATGTGTTGTGATGCCACAAACACAGACATTACAACTGATTTCGCTAGCATCTGAATGTACTTTACATAAACAGAGCTCTTGGCTTCTGCAGAAATAAATTGAAAACAAAACGTTTTGGAAGAAACTAATTAACTCGCTTTAATCCAGAGAAAAAAACACAAAAGTTTCTTCAACTAAATTTAAGGAGGTACATGCACAACAAGTGAATGAAACTTTGATTTTTGATTTTTGATTTTTTCTAAATGAAATGCCATGCCAAAGTTATTTATCAGGGTATTAGAGATTTAAATTTTCAAATTAAATTTTTCATATTAAAATGTTCATAGTAAAATTGTCAAATTAAATTTTTCATAGTAAAATGTTCATATTAAAATTATTAGAAAAAAAACGACTGATTTACTAATGATTTAGTCAAAAACATTTGGTCCGAAGATACGTGTATTTAACTCCTTATTTTAATGCAGTACATGTGTATTTGCATGTTTATAATTTAAAAACAATGTCTCTTGCATTCCAAGCGCTTGTCAAAAAAACCTCCAGCCTTAATTTGCATAATTTCATCTTGTGGCATTTGGTATTTCCTTCCTCAATGGTCAAGAATTTGGACGTATGTTGTTTTTAAGGTTTTCCCAAAGCCAAACTGAACAAGATTTCAACATGAATAATGCAACATGTTTTCATCTGACCCGGCCCTGAGCCAGGCCACTTCAGTGTGTGTCCCCCTTGAGCGGTTACCATAAGAGTTTTCAAATATGCAAGCAAATATGGAAAAAATGCAAATTCAATTGTCTTGAGGGTATGGGCCAGTGATAAGTTGATGGTTTGACCCTGGGATGAAGGGAGCGAATCAGTGCAGCGACAAACACTAACGGGGAATCTCAGAACGATATGCAAACCAAATGCTAGATGTACATGTATCCTGCAAGTAGACAGTATGGCATCAGAGGAGCTAATCTTATGCTTCATCAATTGTCTTACGGTCACAACTGATGTAAAGGATGAAGGAATCTTACTAAGGACTGTTCATTCCACTCCATGGCTAAAGTCTATGTATACGCCACTTGAAAAACCCTCAGATAAACATGACATCATGACGAGAAGGTAGGATGTCGTGGAGAGTACAATGTAGTGTTGTCAATGTACCGTAGTGTTGTACAGCCAAAAACAATGATGAGCAGATCTTGGGCTCCAGATTGGCAAGTGGGGAGTTGGGGGGCGTGTTTGTTCAAAAGAAAGAACCCTTAGCCTATGGTTCTGGTGTTTTCATTGTTGTTCGATTTTAAGTTTATAAACTACATGTACAGTAATAGCGTATAATTTCAATTTAAGATGACTTCCAGAAGCACACTCCTTGAAAAACTAAAGTCACAAAAACTGCTTGACAAGAGGCGCAAGAAACTGCAACAGATCATACATAACAGACCTTTATCACAGTGCGTCCATCTTTGTGTTGTTCCCCATAGTACGCGTCGGGCACAATCAGTGCATCTGCGCGACCACGCGTGAAATCCTTCGTAGTTGTTTTGAGATAATCACTGACTGCGCTGCGCGTTTTGCTGCCCTTTACTCCACTAAAAAAAAGAGGATTATGTCAAAATAAGCAATCTGTTGGACTTTAAGTGAATGGTTCCCACTTCAACTGTAGCTGCCAACCCTTCCGGATTTTGCAACAGATTCTCTAGAAAATTACTGATCTCATAATTCCTGACAGTATACAGATAAAACTCTCCTGGATTGTAAATTAACAACATCAAAGATTTGTAAATGTGAAAGAAGTTGGGAGATCAACCTAATTTCCGGTTGTAAACTAATCAAAAATCCAGGAGAGTTTGCAACTGGTGGTTGGCACCTCTGGAACTGGTGGTTTAATCTACGGCTGCATCCGAATTACTCGTTATAGCTGTAGATATGGCCGTGTTGCTATGCTATTGGTATGGGCAGACAATAGCAGTCCTTAGCAACAGCATAGCAACACCCACACCCAAAGCCAGTAAACTGGATGCAGCTAGATATTAGTTTTAGTCACGAAAATGCACCTACCTTGAGTGAGCGAAGTACCCTGCCCTGCTGCTCATGAGGACTTGGTCCTCTGATAGCCTCGATAAAGCCTCCTTGGTCGACCGAACTTGAGGATCTTTGCTTGCTCATCAAGACCTCAGGATGATCAGAGACCATCCGTCGATACTCAGTGGCGCCTTCGTAGGAGCCTCTCCTGAGGTGATGTTCAGTCCATCTCCAGCGATTTCTGTCCAAGTAGCACCGAGGAGGCGTGTCGAAGGAGTTCTGGAGACATTCGCAGTTGTTGCAATCGCACATCCCACCTCTGACACCATCAATCATAGAGGGCACCTTCTCGTCCTCGTCATAACCGTAATCGACCTGTACGTCTTCTTCGTAAATATAATCAGCATCGGGACCCATGAGCGTGAAATACACAGCCGTCCCGCCCTCTTGTTTAAGGCGCGCCACGGCCTGTCGCAGTTCCTCACGTTGCCGGGGGTCGTGGATGCCAATCGCATCCATGTCCTCCTCTCCGATTTGCTTGCAGGTCTCCAAGTCGTCGTAGCCATTGTCGATGAAGTTCTCGAGATGATGCGATAGGTCTAGGGTTCGAAGCCACTCACGTACAATGTTATTCTCTGCATCCGACATTGTGGTATTTGTCTCAGATGTACTTAAAGCGTTAGGCTGAAAACTTTTACGCAACACACCAAGTCTCAGGAAATCTGTTTTCTAACACACAGCTTAGTCATTTCATCATAGACTGTGTAGGCATATGAGGTTGCTAAAAAAAGAAAGCAGACAATAATCACTGTTGGAAGCAAATGTAAGTGTGGTTAACTCTGTTACGTACCAACTACGCAAACGGTCCCAACTTATAGACCTTTATCACGGTGCGGCCATCTTCCCTTTTTCCTCTGTTAAATTGAACGTAACCAAAGCGAGGCTTGCAGAAAAAAATTGTTTGGTCCGGTGTGGAAAATGTTCATTGTGTACATCACAATGACGTGCACGCAGCGCGATCAAGAAAACGCGCAGCGTAGATAGTGATTCTCTCAAAACAAAAACAGGAGATTGCACGCGTGGTCGCGCACAAAGACCGATCGTGCAAGACATGTACTATTGGGAACAAGACAAAGATGGATGCACCGCGATAAAGGTCTACCGTATTGTTGGGACCCAAATACATACATGGTTGAGACAGTCCCAACTTATTGTGGGGAATGTCTTAATACTAAGATGGGACCACTGGCGTAGTGTGGGTGTAACAAAGTACTACCCAACTGTTATTTTTGGAAGAAATTAATAAATGTGCGATTGACCAATCTTAAACTGTATGTTTAAGAGCAGCTAGAGACCTGGACATTGACAATAACCCCAAGCCAAGGGTTATTATCAGCTTCGGACTTGGTCACAAATTGATTTTCAGGAATTTGAATGTCCAGCTTTACAAAACAACTGTGACAATATTTGCAAAGAAACTGTAAGTTGGTATTTTGGAATAAACTAAATCTTTTTTTTTTTTTTATGTTTTTTATTTTTTAGATGCGTTGATATTTTTCCCAAGTCGGTCACACCTTGGAACTGTGCACACTTTTATGTTGTTGATGCCGACATTTCACACAGACAGAAGTGCACGCTTGACAAAGTTTGCATTACAACACACGGATTTTTAAAACCTTAAAAGTGAACTAAGCTGTCAATTGCAAGTTAAATTGCGACTCGAAAAAACTGAATATTCTGTCGGTCGTACATTCTGGTACTTTTTTGACCCGATGTCATAGGCCTATCTATGCCTTTGTATACGGGCACAGCACCATGACTGGAGTGAAAACAAAATCGTTCGTGCTTGGATACGTGTACGTGTTGCACGAACAACGGCTTTGTTCCTTCGCTTGTCACTATGGGTACACCGTAGCTTTCACTCCAGCCCTACTGGATGTGACGTGACACAGGCCAACAGAATACTAAACTGTCAGTTGCAACAATTAAATTCCTTCAAATATTATAATTTTAAAATGGGTATTTTTTTCGTTCAGATTGAACACAAATTTTCGTAAATTTATATATTGGAATCGATAGCTTATTCAATTCTAAGATATACTTCCCGCAATTTTGTCGCAAATGTTGCTTTTCTGTAGAAAAATCACATTTTCTCTTCAAAAATTGCATTCAGTTAGTGCACAAGATAACTATTCACATGCGTGCACAGCGCCCTCTGTTGTTGCGCTTACACACAGAGTGCTCGCGCCTTAATTTTGTGCATTACTTTATGCAGTAATTTTATCATTTATTTATCTCAGAAATGCAACATTTCCGACAGAAGTGCAAGTGGAAAGTATATCTTAAAATTTGATAATCTGTTGATTCCAGGAGGTAATTTCCTTCCAATCCTTGTTCAATGTATACGGAAAAAATACCTTAGTTTTACATTAATATTAAACAACATCCTGCACAGTAGAACACGATTACTACACAGTTAAATGCATTGCCAAGTCGAGAAATTTTATGCAACCAGTCACACCATGGAGCTATAAAATGGTCACACACATGCACATGGCACGGCAAGTCTTGACCTTGCACCGTACAATAAAAAAAATTATTCCGTCCCCTTAAAAACGTCGAAAGTAAAACAAAAGCCTGGCCATTACCAGGGACTTACCGAATCGGTGCCCAGATAAGGAAATTGTTAGACTCAGGATTACTTCCTCTGATCGTGTTCTCTGAAGACAGATGCGAATTCCGGTGTGTACTCGCGTGTTTTTAGACCGGCCATTGACAGTTTGGGATGCGCTTAGACAGTTATAAACGTGTGCATGTCAATGCACCGTGTGTGTGTGTCAACGGCATAACACTAGCACGTATGGGCTTACCTGACAGACGACTGTTTTATGTTGTGTAATATATGTAACTATATGAATATCAAACTAATTTAATTTTAACAAATTATAACTCACGAAAAACAACTTTACACTCTTTAATAAATGTTTCATGGTAATTTGGTTACGCTCAACTTAAGCCGATTTGTTTGTTTTTAATAACCAATCTGGTTGTTTTAATTCGCTTGGCGTTTCTATTTTTACACAACATAAAACAGTCTCAGAACACCTCTGTGATGACGTCAGCGCTGGGATTCCCTCGCCTCGTGTACACTGTACACATCATCATGCATGATGTACATTTTCATTGCTAAATAATTTTTCTCAAACTTGCTCACCAACACAATCAACCTAAAATATTCAAAAAACGCGTTGTTTACACAAGATTCATTTATGTGTGTTAATACCAAAAAAATCAACTCTACATGTACATTTTGGACAAAAAAATTGACGGAAATGTGTGGATTCATTTTTTACCAAATAAAAAAATTAACAAAAGTGAATGACCGATTAACTTGAATATAAAAACAAATTGAAGGTATTTTAGTCACCGTGATGGGGTACTTTTTATTTTTTTTTTTAATCTTTAGAATATAGTTTTTGGGCTTATATAAAGCTTACATCATATTATTACAAGAAATATCGGCACTCCGTTTTTGTTAATGTAGCGGGTTGTTTGTTTTTTTGACAGGCCCCATTGTATTTTAATAATACGTCTATGTTGTACTGTCATCATGGGCGATCTTTTGACCCGATTTTGACTCATTCTTCCTTGTCTGAGGTGTCAATCGTAATGATGGATGACTAATATGATGGACAAGGTGTGAATATCAATCATTTTGTGATATCCCTTTGTGAAAAGCTGCGGTCACACATAGCCTATAGCCAAAAGTTGTCTTCCGGTAAAGATGAGCAGCGCCCTCTTTTTCGTGGTGATCGATGGCTCACCAACGGATGTCGCATGGTGGCGCCCTTTCTCAAGAACGTGGCACACAGTGGATGGAGTTCGTCGCTGCGTTTCACTCAACGCGAACGTTTGCAAACGTTAACAACGTTCGCCAACCATTTTGAGTGGAACGAGTTGTTAACGCTAAATAGCACAGTAATGGCGGATAGCAACCGTTGTCAAGCCAAGTGAAACCCAAGAATACGTCAAAGTAAAGACGAAAAAGTACATTACCCCAACAGTCACAGTGTGGAGCAAGCCGTACGAGAGTTTCTAAACACTTCGACAACTCACTGACAATCCGCTTATCTTATAGCAAAACCCTCTAGCATATTTCGTTGAAACTTACACACCGTGCAGTAGAATTCATAGGCTTCAAGAAAAACTAATACTTTAATATTTTGACTCATCAACAAGTACAAAATAACACAAACAATCAGGACAAAACAATGAAAAAACAATTCCCAAAATCGCCTGGACTGTTCCCCATAAGTGGCTTTGGCTGTTGCTATGCTGTTACTATGGGCGGACAATGACAGTCCTTGGAAACAGCGTAGCAACAGCCACAACCAAAGCCACTATTTCGGATCAGCCTAACATCAAAGTACATTCATTAGATTGCTTGGATCACCACTGTCCTTCAACATGATTGGTTGGTGGAAATTTCGGGGGCGGGGCCAAAACGTTTCTGGATCGGTCTGGAAGTAAATAAATCATCTTCTGTTAGTTGCCTAGGCAATGGCTCTACACTAAAAAATCACCTGTGCTTTTGCGATCTATACAAAGTACATTTTCCAGACGGCCATGATGTTTAGAGCCAATTACTATGGCAACAACGTCACACTTCGGCTGTCTATTGGCCTTAACACAAAACTTATGGGATTGGTAACATGGCGCTCCGGTGGCTTTAGTTTTCGCATGCGCAGTCATGACAATCCAGATTAGTGAAAGTGGAACAAACCAGAAACATTCTTCTGGTTACGTTGGCGAAAACATGCCTTGGTAACAATGAACGTTAACCGTTTCTATCCAACTTTAAAAACCAATAAAAACACAGAAAGACAAAAGTTGTTACGAAAGGCAAATTTAATTGGACATTATGTCGAATTACTGCCGAAAAGTTTAATGTTATAAATGAAACATTTTAAAATACACCAAAAATGAAAACCAAAAATTGTCGTTTATTATTTAAACTAAAAAAAAATCACATTTTAAAACTAAATCTGCACTAAATTTATATATCCTTGCTACTGTTTCTATGACTACGGCTACATGAATGGTCCAAATATTGGACGTGTCAAAATATAAACCAAAATACATAAAGGTTTCGGGTTTCCTTATTTTTCTGATTGTTCTATCAATTTAACAATCACAAAATATGCAAATATTTAAAAGATAAAAGCGATATTAACATTCATAATTACAATATATTTAGGGAAGGCTTGGGCGATTCCACGCCGGAATCGAGTAGAATCGATTCCACTTTAGGAATCGGATTCGCGTTTCCAGATTTGAGGAATCGATTCCCAGTGATAGGCTAAGTAATAGCATGCCGATTCCAGAAATTACCAAGCAATTCCGAAGACAAAACTCCAACTTATTTGTAAGAATATTTACCCTCCGATCATTTTCACATTATTAAGAAAGTGTGTGTGGTACATCATTTCATGGACGTTTAGTGCCACTCGGTGCCAATAATTGGGTCGTCGTTGGCACAATAGTAGTATCGTCGATGTACATGTACATAAACACGCTCAGTATATTTAATGTTTTCCTGCGAAAAATAGAATCGATTCTAAATGGAATCGCGATTCGTTTTTGAATCGGAGTCGATTCCGAAAATGCTGGAGTCGCCCCAACCTAATTTAGGGTAACTGTGCGTTTGGTCGATCATTTGATTAGTATTACTATGTTTCTTTGAATAGGTCTCGCACACCGAATATCGTATTAAACACGTGAAAGTATTTACGAGAGATTTTTGAGGATTTCGGATTTACCAAAACAAGAATACGTTTTAAATCAGAAACATGACATTGTGAATTTGACAAATAAACAGCTTTGGTTGTAATTACGTCAGCAGCAGGACCAGGGGGAGATTTCACAAAGCGATAAGACGCGTCTTGGGAGGGGTCACTCTTCTTATCTTGGGACGCTGGTATGGGAATTAGGATGCATTGAACTCGTCTTAACTTTTGTGAAATCAATCCCAGGTCTCAGTGGCTAGTTGATAATTTGTACTAACTGGCGAGACCTGTTACTTGATTTAAATACATGACCAGGGGCCGATTTCACAAAGCGCCAAGACGTGTCTTAGGAAGGGTCACTCCTCTTATCTTGGGACGTTGGTATGGGAATTAGAATGCATTGAACTTCTCTTAACTTTTGTGAAATCGATCCCAGGGCATTATTATGTTATAGTGAATATGCAAATTAAAATTTACATAACAATACACAATGCAAATTGTTGAATGTAGTCTTAGGAGATTTGTTGACGTGAACAGGGGCCAATTTCATGGCGTTGCTTAGCACAAAAATTTGCTTAGCACAGGATTTGTTTGCTTTATTTTGCAAAAATGGATTGCCAGCCAAAATCGTAAGTGATGTGTATTGAAAGGTATTCTCCTACTCTTGCGAAGAACACAAGTTGGCGAATATTTTTGGCTTGTAATCCATTTTATAAGGCAAATAAATCATGTGCTAAGCAAATTTTTGTGCTTAGCAGCGCCATGAAATTGGCCCGAGGTCTAAATTGTTT
The DNA here is from genome assembly GCA_037783545.1 of Henricia sp. BOLD:AAB3569. Classification (NCBI taxonomy): domain Eukaryota; kingdom Metazoa; phylum Echinodermata; class Asteroidea; order Spinulosida; family Echinasteridae; genus Henricia; species Henricia sp. BOLD:AAB3569. The sequence continues at coordinate 638,581 of JBBELK010000399.1, forward strand.
AGTGAGTTACCTGAATAAACAATTATAACCCAGAAACTAGAAAAGCATAGGCCTATGTTACTACATGCATTTCGACCATTGGCACACATGAGAAGAATAGTCTAGTACCCCGACCTACCGGGGATGCTCATCCATCAGGTGCGAGCATCGACATCCCCCGCAGGTCGGGGTACCAGACTTGAGAAGAATCGTCCACATGACAATTCCTGAGCAAGTTCGGGTGGGCGACTAGACTTAACCATATAGTCGATATGGGCAGTGCGGGCGACTATAGTTAACTAGACTAACCTACCCCCGGGGCTTGGTTCCTCTAGTCAGACTAGCTAGTCAAACCACGCAGCGTTCGAGTGACATCTAGATCGAATATGGTTAGTCTAGTTATAGACTATATTCTAGTTATAGACTATATTCGCCCGCCCGAACTTGCTCTATGTCACCCGAACGCTGCGTCGTTTGACTAGCTAGTCTGACTAGGGAACCAAGCCCCGGGGGTAGGTTAGTCTAGTTAACTATAGTCGCCCACCCGAACTTGCTTCCTGCTATGAGCTACATAGTAATGCACCTATCAATTGTTTCCCCCTCCCCCCGGGCTACCCCACCTAAGAGGTGGGGATTGTCACCTTTTTGTGACAAAATCCCCACCCCATGAGCAACATTTAGGCGACAAAAATCCCACCCTCGACTGCAAAACATGCGCGTCTTGTATACAAATACACGGGTCAAATGCCCCACCCTGGGGCATGAAAAACGTGACCAACCCCCACCTAGGGTTTTATTTAGCGCGGGGGTGGGGAAACAATTGATAGGTGCATAATTTCATTGTGAAAAGACATACACGTTCCCTGAGCGATAACTCAAGTTAACTTTCTCTTTTTAAATATACATAAAAAACCCTGAGATTATTTTAAGACGAAGAAATTCTCTTGTGTTTTACAGTACAAAAATACAAATCCACTTTCCTTTATTCGTTTTAAACCCCGATTATATTCACTTTTTCACTCGAGGGACTTTGATTACCAATATTCTATTTAAAAAAAACAAATTATGCGATACATGTGACACTATGGGCGTATCCAAAACCCCGTTCGGGTTGGCAGAACACGAAAACGGAGTTTCGAATGCCACGAACATCGTTCGCGAACAAGATTTTAACTTCCCGATCGCTCAGTGGGGAGCTAGCGGATGAAAAACCAAAAAAAAGATAACCACACTTTAGCGTTCGTAACTAAAAACAACGAACGCTAGAAACACGCGAACGCTGTTCTCACTCGGTAAGGCCGACCGAGTTTCGAATACGCCCATTGTACAATCATGTATATTAAACATCTTCGCGACGCCTCATTCAAATCTTTACTAGCTTAAAATTAACCAAGAGTGTCTCATTTTCCCCACTCAAATTGTTTTGGGAAGTCCGTCCATTAAAAAGTGGGAATTATGACACTTTGGTGCAGGGGGCACCGTATAAGAAAATTTGAAGACATCCACTATGGGGGGTAGGTCCTGTCGTTTTAAGACTTATTTCAAGTCTGACTTCATGTATAATGTACCAGTTATGCATAGGGTACTTCCCATAATTGGCGAAGTATACGCGATCTCAGACTTGAAATAAGTCTAAAAACGACAGGACCCACCCCTGTAGCATCCTGAGATCTCAGGGAATTTCCACTCTAAGCGCCGTTACCTCGGGAGCACGAATAGGGGAGTGCGTTAAAGAGGCACTGTTGCAAGAGAATGCCCCCGTAGTGGACGTCTGCAGATTGTCTTACTGGTACTCCCATTTTGGTGGGATTTTAAAACATTCATAAATTACATAGTTTTTGATGTACATGTATAACTCTTCGTCGGGGATTCAAACGCCACTAACTTCCTTAATTAAAATAATTTCGTCCGGTATAAATCTATAGATATTTGTCTTCTTTGTGTGATGAGGGAGTTTACAGTATGTGGCAAATTCAGCGTTAAATTAAATTAGAAGAGGCCATTTAGGCGATGTTGTATTTACGAATACAAACACTGTAGGGGGAAAAAATTGTTCAATTTCTTGTTTGAAATCTACAAATGACCAGAACATGCTAGTGTGTATGTTGACAAAGCGGCGCATGCAAATCATAGCAAACGTGTTTAATTATTTACAAAATAAACGTTCTCGCGTTTTTATCAGCTATAAGAATGAGGTTCCTATCTCGGTCAAATAAACCTGAGAAAAAAGCAAGTTTAAAAAATCTCAAGACTTGCAGCTGTATCAGTAAGTCCATGAAAATGAGGTAATTTGGCAGGAATAAGCCATATAGTATATGCAGCCAAAACAGTATACTTAACAGTGTATAGTCTAAAGACTGAAGCCTACGTCATTACGAACGCTTGACGATAAAACATTACAATCTACGATATAAAATGTGCATCGTCTAATATGTGAAATCTCTGCATATTAAAGGCAGTATACTGGTTTGGTAAATTGTTAAAAACGGCATGATTTCCACTGGTAATTGAAAACATAGGTCGAGAAAACTACCATGTAGAAATTTCAGCAACATAGATGCAGTAATACTTCAGAAAACTTGAAAAACCCAATCATGGTTTTTGTGCATGAATGAATGGTCTCCAAAGATCGCCTACAAGCGATCTTTGGAGATTCAAATAGTTGTCATTTTTCTCATGAATGGGGGCACTTCAGACGAAATAATTTCACAGGATGATTACTACCATTACCATCTTGATAACAAGTAAGCTAATAATTCAGAATCTTTTTGGAGGGTAATTACCAAACAAGTAGACTACCTTTAAATGCAGATTTGTCCAGCATTATTTTGAAAATGAAAATGTACAACAAAGTTTTGTTAATAATTACGAAAGAAAAAAATTAAGTGTAATTTCGCGATTTGTAAAATCCCTCAATCTCAAAGAAACGAGGAATAAACAAAATCAGGGCAACTTATGTCGGTTCTTTACCTGAGCCACATTTCTGAAAAATGTCCCACGACGTTTACGGTTCCCGTGGCCGCTACTCTAAATAGGCGGTCTTATTTGCAAGACTTTGTGCAAGTAATTTCCACCTTTTGCAAGCATTCCGTGTTTCAAGCACAAAACACAAAATTACCCGTTTGTTGTAAATGTGCGCTCTACGACCTTTCCCTATTGAACTCATGCCAATGACGTCATTTTGGGAGTAAACAATGCCGCGTCGTTGTGGTAATGTGCGTGCGCGTTGTGTGTGTCCATAGCGCGCGTAACGCGCTATGATGAGGCTCTCATTGGTGAACTAAACCGCGTTACGCCCACCAGAGACACACACAACGCGCACGCACATTGCTTCCACAATGACTCAGCATTATTTGACTCCCAAAATGGCATATTCGCACGTGTTCGAAAGGGGTCAATACGCGGTATTTACAGTTTTATAAAGTACGGTATAGCTTTCAGCACAAACTACTTTTATTTCAGGTCTGTTGGCAGTTGATCGGGGCAGAGAAAAATACAACCCTCCCCATTCTGTGTCCCTCCTGTTTTTAGGACAATACGTACGTCGTAAAACGTCGATAGAGGGCGCTATAATGAGAACACAGACCCTCGCATGCAGAGGGTATAACAATGGTTATGGATAAATGATTAATACTGTTCATTTTTTTTTACGAATTTATCAAATATAGGACGCGTTTTAATATGATTTATTTTTCTTGGTTGAAAAGTTCTCAAAGAATTTTGAACTTTTTTCTCAAACCCTCTTTTGTCTAGATCGGATTTATTAGATAAACTGGCCATTTTAGAAACCAATACTTCCTGGGATTACATTATTTACACGCTGTTCAAATTTATGTTATTATAAACAAGGCAGTCTCGATGAAAGTCGAACATGGGCTACATCTATGCTACTTTAGAAATAGTAAGTTATTGATAATACAAATTTAGACTTTTAAAAAGTGTATAAAAACACCCGTATTTAAAAATGGACTTTTATGAAAAATTTATAACAAAAAATAATAAAAAGAAAAAAAAACGTTAAGAATTACTTTCGTTTGCTCATTCCAACCCTAGACCAACTCCTTTCTTCATTTCTCTCAGCCCATATTTGGTTGTTTCATTTCTCGATGAAACTCTCTTCTTTTTTTTGCAACGGTTAAACTCCCAGAAAAATCAGGTTTAAGCCACCAAAGCATCATTATGACCCAATCACCGTACTTCTACAAAATTGTCTTTTCTTAAATATCAAAACAATGCACCGTCTTGAAAGTCAACCTGAGTTTTCCTCTTATAAAAAAAAAATACCTGGTGGTCCTACCAACAGAGGGCGTTATTCCAGCTACCGCGGCAGGGCGCCGTGGTCGTCCGAGGGCGCCCTTTAAGAGGTATGTTGTCATGACGACGTGGGTGGGGGCGAGGTACCCGCTTCGTCCCCCTTATCACCGCTTTGGCCGTTGTTCGATTTGGCAGCACTAGTAGTGGGTTTTCCCTGAGAATTTGGTGGCGGGGCCGGGGCAGGCGGGGCCGGCTGGGCCGTGGCCGGGGCAGGCGGGGCCGTGGCCGGGGCAGGCGGGGCCGGGGCCGGGGGAGGCTTGTCCGGGCAGTCGGCCACGAGGTGGTCTTCGGATTTACAGTGATGGCAGCGTTTGGGTAGCGGCGGTTCAGGACAATTCTTGGCGTGGTGACCATGGTCGTTGCAGTTGTAGCACCTTAAATAAAGTGACAGAAGAACGAAATAACACATTTTAATACAGCTTTCCAATGATTTTGGAATGATTTAATAAAACAATTGCTAATATTGATCAAAACTTGACAATACCGATCGTCTTTTCGTCGTTTGCCTTTCCCTTTCCGCTTGCTCCCCTTGCAATCCGCGCCTCCAGGACCAGTAACTGCCGTTGACTCTCTCCCTTTATCTGATGTTTTGTAGACAAACTGAACCACTTCTTGGTCGTCTAAACTCCGGAATCCGCCCATCTGTATACAGGACTGTCAACCAAAACACACGTTAAATGATGTACAAAATAGAGGTTATAGATGCACGTAAAACGCGAACGCAAAATGCTTGGAGCACTTGGTTGTTACTTTGAGAAAATGACTTCTCTTTTGCCTTTACCAAAATTCGAACCTGGGTTCTAAGACCTGCTAAAGATATTGCCAGTGCTCAAACCATATCGCGTTCACGTTTTACGTGCATCTAAACCTCCCTAATGTAAGGTACGTAAAACGCAAGCAAAATGACGGACGATAAACGCACGTAAAGTTGCTTTTCCATATGTCCGCGTTTTCAGTGCGTTTTCAACACGTTTTCTGTACATTATCTTACGGAGGCAACGAATGTGTAAAGCGGGCCTCCCACTGTGCGATTTTGGCCACGAATTTCCTACGAATTGGTACGATTGTCGGAGACTGCCTATAGACTCTACACACAATCGTACCCAATCGTACCTAATTCGTGGCAAAAATCGCACAGTGGGAGGCCCGCTTAACGGACGCAAAAACGAACTGAAGACGCGCCCGTAGAAAAGAGTCAGCGTACACTGCAGCTTGTCACACTGTATAACAAGATGTACGTAAAACACACGCAAAAGGGACATTAAACGTACGTAAACCGTTTTACCTAACAGTTTTCCAATCGTGTAAATTCGTGCGCGTCTTGAAAACTGCTTGGTTTTCAATGGATTTTACCATTCTTAATTGTAAATTTATTTATTGTGGTTTATTTATTTTTTTATTTATCAACAGCGGAGGTACCGCCAATTACAGGAATGGGAGCAAGTGTGGTTGAGTGCCTTGCTCAAGGGCACAGGTGCCACAATCCGTCGCGGCCCGGAATCGAACCTACATTCTAGTACTAGCACAGGAACTTAAGTTCGACGCACTAGACCGCTCGGCCATAACACCCCATTTATTTGGTACATGTAGTTTGCTTCTGTGTTGAAGCAAAACGATAATTACGGGAAGTACTACCGCTCTATTTTCTTCCTCCTCTTTATTTTTCTGCTACGCCACAAAATTTGGCGTGGTTACAGAAACTTTATACAACATGACAAGCACGTTGTGCGTCATACATCCCATCGATATGACTTTGTTTTCACGTTCGCCGATAGGCCGCGAGCCAATAGATACGAGAAAGGTTAGTTTGTCGCACGGTGCGTCCGCGTGCTTGACCTAAAAATAAAAACGTCCGCTACATGGTAGCCTACGCCACTTCGTCTTCGGCTCCATTCCGTCTTTGCCGCTCAAGTGCCAAGTTGACAGCCGAGGAAACAACACCTTAGAACACCTTAAAGATATATTGTTTCTGATGTGTCTATTTCACCGTGAAAGTTTTGATTAAAAAATAATTTTGTCGCTTGTCGAAGTTTTTGCTTTCAGATGTGAAATTTTATTTCATGATTTAGGGTTGGTGCAGTTTTTAATGTCTTTTTTTAAAGCTGACAACATCGACAATCTAAAAAAAACTAATTAATTTTGATTAAAATTTAGTAACATCGACCGAAGCAGGTTTCAACAAATTGAAATGTTTGCTTAATACTACTCGTAATCTCAGGTCAGATCAACGATAAAGTTCAGTCACCAAATTATCAATGACATTTGAAACATTACTGAAAAGCAACAACAGAACTTTGGCAAACCGTAGGCCATTGTTTCGAAAAACAAATCGCCGTGCTTCTTCAGATAAGGTACTTTATGAATGGGACTGGTACTCGACCTTCGTACCACAATGACCTTCAAATCTGGGTTATTTTTGGTTTTATCTCCAGGTCAAAGAAAAATAACTTCCGGTCCCCGGGAATTCAGATTTGTATTTACTTGAGCGGTTTGGCTTACGCCATTTTGTTTCCACTGCCGCCATTTTCTTTCCACACTATGTGGATTCATGACTTAAATAAAAAATTCAGGTAAAATTTTATTCCACTGTAGAGTAACTAAATGTACCTTTTAGGCTTTTCGCTTTTTCATGGCCCCGAATCCATGTTGGTTACTGATTATGGGTACAAAATGGCGCCGTTTAAGCTGCGTTTCACATAGTACGCGAACGTTTGTTAACGTTGGCGCCAACGTTTTGCTTAATGTGGAATGGATTGTTTGCCGAAATACATTGTCAAGATGGTGGTCGTAGTGACGTTGTAATGTGGCTCACCGCTGCTTACCAAATGCGAGTTATGTGACACGTTGCCATTGATTGTGTATCGCCAGCAATGAGGGAAAAAAACCACGAAAGGTGCGATTTATTTGTTATTTTCAAAACTGGAAACCATCGTCTGTCATATTTCATGTCGCGCGCGCCATTTTGAAATGACTCGCGAACATCGCGAACAAAACAAAAGTTCGTTGGCCAACTATAAACGTTGGCGACGCACAATACGTTCCACTCGAAATTGTTGGCCAACGTTCACAAACGTTCACGTATGTGGAACGCAGCCCTGTTGTCTTAACCCCTAGTCCCCTGCATTCACTGTGACAGTGCATGCGTAAGCTACTGCCCCTTTAAACCAAGCATGACCGTACCCAGGGGCTTGAGTAGAGGTCACGAGGGTGCTATGGTCCGCATTACCCCTGGAAGTTCAATGTCTTCGTAACGAATCTATGCCACAACCTCTGGCCGACCTCAATGTGCTGTCACATTCGATACGTTTCTTGCATAAACACCCCCAACGCGCATTATGGGCTGCCCCAAAAACAGGACTATTGTTGCGCGATCACTGGCCCAAACATAACACTGAAAATGTCCGTAAAAACATTTTGGGGAAATGTTTTCTCCCCTGATGACAGTATACAACCGTTGCGCACATTTGGTGCAAGATATGAGACCGACTGACCCCCCCTCCATTGTTCCCCTATAGACCGTGTATAGGAGCTTTTTTTTCGGCAGCGACCGTTTTTCGGTAGGTACCATATTGACACCGATTCGGGGTCCACTGTAAAAATTCTTAAAATCCCATTTATTACTTGTGAGAAAAGTTTATAAATTTGTTAATCCGACCTTTTTTTGTTTACAACCGAAAATTTACACTGTGCAATCGAGAGCTTTTTAATCGATTCTGCACTGTATGCGATTCCACTAATCGATACTTTATGTATTTAGTACCGATTCCCATTCAAGATTTTCGGGGATAAAATGCATGATTACAGGGCTAGGGGGGTGACCATTAATTCTGCTTGTTCTTGAAACAAAACTCGGACTTTGGGGGTTGGTTCCCGAGTTTGCATTGTCAAATATGTTAGCTGTTTATAAGTGCGTCATTTTTTTCGTGACAAATTGAGGAGTGACAAAATGTCTTAGAAATATGATGTACTGCAGAATACTGATTCCCGTGGGACGAACCTCAACATAGCTGTCACATCTTTTTATCAGAAACAAAATCAAGAAATATTCACGTTTGACATGAAATTGTGATCTTTTCGCGGAAAGGTTACCCAAACCGGGGTAATTGCCTCATTACACAAGCACCTCGTTCCCTCGAGAAAACACAATTTGTGTGTTTGTGGGAGGGCCGCTGGGTGTGACGTTAGGGGGAAAGACTAGCCGGTCAAAGTGATAACCTTTGACCTCGTACTAAAAATGGGACACTGATATCAAAATGAAAAATAAGGAGGGAGGAGAAAGTCACTCAAAATCCCAAAGCGACTAAAACATGTCAAAGCAACTTTTTCTGTAAATGTTTCTGTAAATACAGAAGAAAAAATTATTGTCAGATTTCTCTTAGTCATCCTAAATGTTAAAGTGTACTTATTTTTGCAACGAAATTTGGCAAATTTATATAAATGAGGAAAATTTTAAGAGCGTTTGTGTTGAAGGTACAGACCAAAGCACGCTCAAAACTCGGGTAATTTGCGTACGTACATGTATAAGTACACAGAGCGTTGTATATACCTCCATGGGCCTACACATTCCGCAATCAAAATTCTATGAACGCGAAGGCTGCGTTTACTTTTTTCAGCCTTTTTTTTCAAGTCCTGAGTAATGCCTACGCTACAGTGCTCTATTGAGCACTGTCCCAATTTCTCAGAAATATTGGAGATGACCCTGCGAGGCGTCACAGCGAATTTTCCGGAGGAATAGTTAGAATTTTTGCAAGGACGTAGCCCACCCAGACGACATAATTGTCCGGTTACTGGACCACCCACGCTTCCACATTCCAGACAAAAGCTCAATAAAGTGGACCGAAGGCCGCGGGGAATTGTGTCATAAAAATGACACTAATTATCTTCATGGTCAAACGCTGAATCGGATTACTTTGGTTGTGTTCAAATGGTCAGACTCGTCTTTTTGAAACGAAAACGAAATATGTGTATCTTTGGCGCCAATATAACATGACCATGCGGCTGATATATGAGACTGTTCGCTTGAACTTAAGTTAGACAAACAAAATTTCCGTGATATGGAAAACGTAATGAAAACTTCATACCTGGTACACAAACACATCACCACTTTGGTCATCTGGCGTGATAAACCCGTAGCCTTTGGACACATCGAACCACTTGACTTGACCACAGCATAGCTTGCCCTCAGCCGCCGTGGGTGACGCTCGGGCGCCGCCGGTATCGCCATTGGACGGGTCGTCTCCGGCTCCCGAACCCTCTGAAATTGGTCAAAAGAGAATGGGACAAATTAGAAGAAATTACTTATGATTTAACTATTTCTGAAAACAAGGATTTTTCATAATCACCCTTGGCACCACACGACCTAGACTGGTTCCCAATCACAAGTGGTTATTGCTCGGCGTGTGCCTGTCCTTGTCCTTGTATAGCGAGAGCAGCGTAGCGCACATGGACAGGGGACCAGTCTACACACGACCCTGCCTTTTCGTACCTCCAAAGAACTATTCAAAATTTCCGGTTCGTTGAATCCAGCTACTCCGTTGCATTATGTGCTATATTTAGGCACAGCAGGTTCGGGTATAAAGCCATTCGTTATTTGCCTATTCATAATTTAGCTGCGGAGTTCCGATTGTTACAAAGGTCTCGTGATATAGCAAGGGGTATTTAGGTCAATTTTTTTCAATCGTGATCCAAAACCTCACCAAATGTAAGCCACAAATGGACAAATCACGGTGAAAATCTGTATTGACCTCGCATCGCGGCAGGTGCACATTTTGCGGTTTATGTTCAAGTTATATGCACGAGTTTAGGTTTAGGAGTACACGAATTCAGTAAGGGATTTTGAGGTCAATGACACGAAGAAGTACCAATCTTGATTACAAATGGACTCTTGATGGCAGCAAACACGTTTCTCGTTGAGTCACGGGCGCCATATTGCAGCCCCAAGAGTGTCAATGTATGCCCTAGAAGCCAAACAGTTTGAGCGTCGTAAGATGGCCGCCTGACCAAGCCACTTACTCAAAATAGAAACAAGGTCTTTGGTACAAATAAAAGCGCTTTTGCTGAGAACACACTAAATCCTCATAGTTTGCTTGGGTGGGACTGGAACCCACGACGTCCTCCCTTAGGCTTTGAAACGACCGACGTAGGCTTTGGAACAACTGTCTTTGGCTCCCACTTGGAAAGCGCCAAGCCGACGCCATTTGTTTCCAAAACGCGCGTGACGTTTACACCGCGATTGCCAAAACACCCCCTCCGGCCTCTGTGGTATACGGAACATGTCCGGGAACCGTGCCAAATGAAATATAAGGAGTAAGATTGCTACTTCGCTATCATCAGATGATGACCTTTGACCTCAGTGGAAGAGCTGCCAAGATTGGGCTGGCATTCAACAATCGATTTTAGAACGCCTGCGATTCTTACTGTTTAGTAGAAATTTGCAACCGATGACACATTTTCCATTTCGTTTATTTCCAAACATATTAGCATGGGCAAAGATTGTATGCCTTCCGATTGGTGCATTTTACATGAATATTCATATTCTCTATATAGCGCCCTTAAAGGCCCTATGTATCATTTGCAAGATACAAATTTTTACAGATTCGTGGAATAAGAGTGTAACATATCTAAGGAAGAATGTTGGTAAACTAGCCTGAAGAAATGTTTTTAGCTACATGGATACATGTGCGGGATATCCCTTAAGGGAGGTTGCACAGTACTCAACAGATGCAGATGCATCAATGCTTCAGAAAACCTTGAAAATCTATAGATGGATTTTGTGTACAAGTGAATGGTAACAAAAGTGTACACCTTGCAATGGTTCGGGTAGTCCCGTTTACCATTTTGGGTGATGATGGTAGTGGTATACATGTATTTATACTTCCGACTTCAACTGTAACTGCAGTTCTGCACATCTTCAAAATGCCTTTGTGGTGGTCTTGTCGATCAAATCGACTAAAAAAGACCCGAGGTCGCGGTACAAATTTGGGGTGTCAACATGTGGAAAACCTCTCATATGCAAAGAATCACATTTTTATCCAAAAACAAGAGATTGTACACATGGTGTCACTGTGAATGTGTACCATTGCACCTCACAACTGCATGATCTATAGTAGCTGAGGTTACCTCAGCTCTAACTTTATCATTTTATTCGGATGTAGTTTTTCGGATGTAGAGCTGAGGTTACCATATCACAAATTCAGTCTGTGCACTGGTAGTCTGGTAATCAACCGCGTATTGCCATTCCTTTGTGTACGGATAGACACATCGTATACAAGAATTGAATTCAAGACCTCCTTTTTTACTGCAATATTATTGTAGGCTGAATCTTCATCGTGGCTTGTTATTTCCCTGAAGGACCTGCGTATAGTGGTTATGCCTGACAAGGTTTGGGTGAGTTCCAGGGAGAATTAGTGTGTCACAGGGAAGAAAATGACACCTTTGTTTTGTGATATCGTGTTCATGTTGATAAGTAACCTCAGCTCTACATCCGAAAAACCACATCCGAATAAAATGATAAAGTTAGAGCTGAGGTAACATCAGCTAGATCTATAGGCCTATAGGCTATACACATCATGATTGATAGCCATTTCAAAAATCAGTCCATCGTCCATTACATTGCAATGGGGCCATCTTGGGGAACAAACACTTTGTCTCCATGCATCCGACATGGCCGCCGGTGAATGTGTCCTATATATACCTCGTTATAACATTAAGAACATTGTATTATCAGGAACGAAGGATTTAGAGTGGAAAATGGCTCGACTCAAAGGATATAGGTTTGCTTACACATACACGTTAAATGGCTGACATTAGGGAGGTTTCGCACCGTTACGGATACCGATACGGATACGGATACGTCATGACTCTATGCGCTTCTCGTGACGCATAACCGTAGTACACATGTTTTCATAAGCGTGAACAACGGGTATCGGCCTCCATACGCGTAGCATAAAAACAGATACCGGTTATGCAGATTTTTCGCTTTTTTCGTGATGGATTAATAAGTTGTATGCATTTTGTTTCTTTGTGATATCTTCCATGAATACCGATCGAACAGTTACCGTTATCATATCCGTATTCGTAACCGTATTCGTCACCTTGCGAAACCTCCCGTGAAATGGGATTCCGTTTGGTCATTTTTTAGTGGCCACACGCAGCGTTCGCCGTGGGAAACCCAAAACTGACCGGACCCTGATGTAATCACAAAGATCCGGAAGTGTCTGATTAACGGAGCTTATAAAGATCGCGAACGGGGGAATAATTGGCAAACCCAAGGGGGAGGAAACAAACTTCCTTCCTTCATGGAAAGTCGAGCTAATCAGTAGTAAAGAGGATGTATACACAAAAGGACAAAAAGCGAAAATTGTGCGCCTAAGATAATTAAAAACAAGCCGCGATGAAAATCCATTTTAAAGACAGATTACATGATTGGAAAACTTTTAAAAACAACAATTTTACAACTTTACATAACTATAAAGTAATGTTGATAAAGTAAAACTGTTGATAAACGTGTAGAAATTTCAGCCACATAGATGCAGTAATACTTCAGAAAACCTTAAAAATCCATGCATGTTTTTTTATGTTTGAATGAATGGTAAAGAAAATTGTTTGCAGAAAATTAAAAAAACACTTTTTAGTTGGCAATTCCGCCCACAAAGGTACCATTTTACACGGGGCAAAATTTGTTACCATTGCCATCAACACTTTTAGTCTGGTTTTTCTTGTCAACTCCCGGTTGTAAAATTTTGGGTTACTGCAAATCGGTAGAAACTAGAAAGCATAGTTAGATGTTCTTTCCGAATTTACGACGAAAACACTGCAACACATGCAGGGGACTATTTTTGTTGTCAAATTAATCTGGAACCGCGCCATTTTGCCAGATTGCCACAGTTTTGGCATTGGAAGTACGCGAATTCGTACACGTCGAAGAAAATTAGAGCGAGTATAAATTACGCATGCAGCGATTGAATTTCCAAAATGACAAAAGATCATATTAACAACGATTGACAACATTTCTTCCGGACGCAGTTGCCTATTTTCGCAATCTTTCAACTTTATTCATCGCTGGTGAGGCCGGGTATGAAACTGTGAATGTATATTTTAACTATTCTGTTGACAACACATGCCCTGATTTAAAATCTCAACAACAGATATGGCATTGTCGGACGTAAACTGAAATGGTTATCGCTTTTTTCACAACTATGACAGGGTTCTTGGCAAAACAAAATGTCGCATTATATTAAACGACATCCGGACTGTTTCTGTTGCATGATTTATCAAGTGATTATCGTATTTACGTCGGTAATATACAAATGACGCTAAATCATTGTTTGGACATGATTTCAGATTCAGCAAAAAATAATTCCAAAACGAACGTTGCGAGAATGCAAAAAGCACCTGGAATTGCCTACGGTATAGACCGTATCGAATAGCCGCCATTTCGTGGGGCAGTTTCATTGTCGAGTCCTTGATTGGTTGCACATATTGTGCTTCCATTGTTAAACGGTTTAAGTAACAAAAGGTGCCCCACGAAATGGCGGATATTCGATACGGTCTATAAGATGCAGAATTCGGGTAATTTCTTTTAAACATTTTGAGATGGGTTTCTTATATAAAGCCCTAACGAAACAAACTTATTAAAGGGCACTGAGACAAAAGTATCTTAGGAGCTATACTGAGATACAAAGTTCCATCCAGTGAAATCACACAGCTCGCCTTTGCACGAAGTCGGTAATACCATGGAGGAAGGAAAGTAATGGTAATTCCCAAAATTAGGGGTCCAAAATGTTTGGTGTCCCAGTTACGTATACGACACTCTCTGCTTCAAAAATCACCACTCATGATCTCAGATTCTCAGTAATAGACTGTGGCCTGTGATTACAGGGGACAGCACCAATTTCTTGAATATTTTGTTCCGTGATTACTGACAAATATTTGAAACAAAAGACCATAAAGGCTCATAGTTTGTTATTGAATAGGAATTTGGTGTCCCGGGTTACCTATATACGCCAATAAAAAATTGGCTGTAGAATGAGTTTGCATTAACCTTGGTGCCTTATTCACATGCACACACACACGTTAAATTTAAGTGGAATTTATGGAAATAAAAATTAATATTTTCTACTGGAAAACCACTTTCAATCACTATACACACTTGAAAATCTTTAAAAGCATGTCACACTTTTGGACCTCTAATTTTGGGAATTACCGTCTTAATAGTAGCTTAACCCTTTCCCAAAATGTAAGCGTTTCCAAAAGCGTAAACAAAATGTTTATACGGGAAACTTTAAAACAAGCCATGGCATGTAATGGATTTAAAGCAGAAATGGTTCGAGAGGTTGTCAAATATCCAACAAAATTGGATGAAACTTCGTAAATTACGGGCAATAAAAAAAGGTAAACATTTTGCTGTGGGATAGGCCTAAATCATATTTCAAAGACCTCCATCGTCCACGTGACCACGCAACCGACCTTTTGGGACAAAAAAAACCCGAGATTTGTTTGTCATTTTACATGTGGGGTTCTTTTATAAACCAACAAAACCATGGTTAACTTTACGGGCGATCCTATAAATCTGTTGAGCGAGTATGCCATAGGTGTGTGCGTTGTGCACTGGTAGATTTCCATAGTTTGACCGCGCAAAACCTCAACAACAAAGCATGAACTTTTCCGACGGCCCCTGGTATTTTTCCATGCATAATGAGGTCAAGTTTGACCACGGGGTCATGACCTCTGCAGGGACAAATATACTGCGGCCATGGCTATCTTGTAAAAGTTCTATGGTTACATTTTAATATACAGATCGGTTGTATAGGTTATACGGGGAGGGAAAATGGGAATGGTTTGTGCATGCGTTTTCGAAAGTTCTATACTTTGTGGAGCGGTATCAACAACGTGACGCAATAAATTCTACTCAACTCTTAATTTAGTTATTTAATAATTAATAAAAGTGTGGTGTTTCGAAAGTACTTATTTCTTCTTTTCTTGAATCAGATTTGTGTTGGCGAGAGTTTTTGCCTGGGAAAAGACGGTGAGTTTTGGTGACGGCAAACGGCGCGTGGTGGACCTGTTGCATGAACTTCGGGCCGTGGAGAACGAACTTAGCACCCGACCGATCGCGCTCTTGTCCCGCCAAGTTCTTTTCAGTTCTCGGTGATTCCGATAGATTAGAGAATTTTAAGTATTCTCACACACCAAACGCGAATTATACATTTGTTAAAGAATCCGTTTAACCAGTTTCATATTTTAAAATCATTATATACGAACTAATTTAGTCCAGAGCAATCCGCCTTTTTGCTGCAGCAGTTTGAATAAGGAAAAGTCACAGCATCATTTATTGTTTACATATACTTCTTACCATTTCAAATATGATTGGTTTTGGTACATTTTAGTAACTCATTATTATCTTGCTTTACCCACATGATACATTACGAGTATAAATCCGACAAATTTACTATGTCTTGATATGAAATCGTTCACTCTATGTGGGTCTTTGTATAAATTAGGGGTCCAAAAGTGTGACATTTAGTGTCCCCCGTTACACCTGATATGTGTTATTTTTCGTACAAAAATCATTAAAATGGCTTTTAAACAATTTTTTATGAATTGTACTTTATGTACTCGCTCTTTGAGATAGAAAGTATTTAAAGAATGTGTCCTGAATTTACAAAAACAAAATGTAAAATGTAACGGGGGACACCAACATTGGACCCCTAATTTATAGAAAGACCCATGTGCGAGTAAACAAATGTGGTTTTGTTAAGGTAGAACACATGATTGGTAAACTGTTGAAATGGGCCTTATTTCCACTCATGATTAGAGCCCATGTTGATAAAACTGCCCTGTAGAAATTTCACCCACATAGGTGCAGTAATACCTCTAAAAACTTGAAAAATCCATGCATGGTTTTTGTGTTCAGTTAAATGGTAAAAAGGTCTTTTGCGAAATACCTTTTTTTCTTCAGAAAAACCACCTTCAGTTGTTATAATTTCTCACACAAAATACCATTTTGGACTGAAATAAAATCGCCCGTTGTTTTGATTAACACGTTTAGTAAGGTTTTTCTTGTCAACTCGAGAAAAAATGGGGTCACTGCAAATGATGTGTTCTACCTTGAAGTGGATTGTAATTTTGCCAATTTTGCCAATAAATAAATGTGGTTTTACTTTGTTAAACTAATGAATGTTCAGCTGGAAATATCGTGTGTTGAATTTAAGTTGAATTATTGGCAGAACATGGCCAGTATAACATTTTGCTTATAGGTTCTAAATATCAATGTGAATTCTTCAAACTAAAGGTATAGTCTACTTGTTTGGTAATTACCCTCTAAAAAAAAATCTTTAAGCTTACTTGTTATCAAGATGGTAATGGTAGTAATCATCCTGTGAAATTATTTCGTCTGAATTGCCCCCATTCATGACAAAAATGACAATTATTTGAATCTCTAAAGATCGCCTGTTTGGAGATTCAAATAATTCATTCATGCACAAAAACCTTACTCGGATTTTTCAGGTTTTCTGAAGTATTACTGCATCTATGTGGCTGAAATTTCTACAAGGTAGTTTTCTCGACCTATGCTTTCAATTACCAGTGGAAATCATGCCGTTTTTAACAGTTTACCAAGCAAGTATACTACCTTTAACTGTGAGCGAATTAGATTGTATTCTATTAAAAAGAGGCCAAAAAGCAGGAATGTCTTTCCTTCTAATGTTTTGGCACAAAGCTTGCATAGGCCAACCAATGCTCTTCGGTTGCTTTAAATGGTAATCGATTTATTCTGTAAAAAGGTTTTAGAAGATTTATGCTAGGATTTTCTGGCCCCTTTACGTCATAATACTGTTCTGCCTTTTTGATTGCATACATGTTATATATTTTGCAGCAAAAGTGGGTCTGGTGCAAGGGTGTATGATCGTGTGACAATATTATGCCGACTGTTTGGCACTCCCTAAAGTCCCTCTATTCCTAATGTTTCTAAATAATGTCAAATATGACGAGGCCATCTGATTTCGTTTGACAAAACCGCATTGACGTCTGACGATCAAAACATGTAATGTAAAAACGATATCTGCTACAAATTATGACCAGATTTCAATACACGAATATCAGCAGCAAACTACATGTATTAAGTTTTATATACAGTTTGAAACTCGATGAGTTGATATAGGCATCCTTCTTCCATGATATAGGCTAAATAATATAGTACACATGTACAGCAATACCTATAACATTACAACTTAAGGTTTGTTTGGTGTTGTTTCGTCCTCCAATCATGTCCAGTACATCTACATAGTTACCAATGTACAGTTGAAGTCGGAAGTATATGCAACTGTACTGTATGCAAGATGCAACCAAGTGTTAAAACTGGTGTGCCTATACACAATTTTTGTAACAGTCTTTACTAAATTCTTGATTTTGTAGAATTCCTCACGTGCATGCAGTACTTAAAACATAGCTTGTACACCTTGCAATGGTTCGGGTAGTACTGTTTACCATTTTGGGTGATGATGGTAGTGGTGTACATGTATTTATACTATATGTATTTTCTACTATATGTATAGGATGAAGGTACATGAAGGTCTAACAAGCAACATATATAGAAACGCGTAATCCGAACAAAATGTCCCAGCCCATCGGAAATCTTTGGAAAAATCTTACACCACATTAAAGGAGAAATATATCAAAGAAACAAAAGACATTGAGCTAAAAAAAATAAGTGCAACTTGTACTTTATTATTTATACAAAGAACAAGAAATATAACCCACTGAAAAGCGAATACGAACTTCACAAAGAATATAGCTCATGGGCGCCGCCATTTTGTCCGTAAACTATATAGGCAAAGAATTACGTTTCTGCGTGTGTGTGTGGAAATAAAATCGAAGTAATTAATAACAGGATCATTTACGAACTCTACTAATTTATCTATAGTGGATATACAAAGTTCTAACGACATCAAATTCCCCGTGTGTAGGAAAGATTTCGACCTCACGGTTTTGCTACACGACGAGGGCGAGCTTTCGCCAAACGTACCGGGTGTTTTATCGCTAGTTCTCCGTGTAAATAATGTCCTTCGCACGGTGCGGCTTCGGACTCCGATGAGTGAACAACAATGATACTCGGTTCATGTCACAGGAAACCTCGATATTTACGCTGTCTTTAAAATGTTTCCAAATCCTTAATATCTGCCCAGTAAATTACTACTAAATGTTAGGTAATAATTATATAATTTCAAAGGTAAAAATTTTTCAAAATGCAATGATATTCAGTCAGCGATGTATGCAAATGCCGACGAGCA
The DNA here is from genome assembly GCA_037783545.1 of Henricia sp. BOLD:AAB3569. Taxonomy (NCBI): domain Eukaryota; kingdom Metazoa; phylum Echinodermata; class Asteroidea; order Spinulosida; family Echinasteridae; genus Henricia; species Henricia sp. BOLD:AAB3569. The sequence continues at coordinate 657,162 of JBBELK010000399.1, forward strand.
AAATTTGTCATTGGTTGACCCACAAACTGAGGTCATTATTTGAACTTGAGTAGCGGTCACGTGATATTCTTGAACCAGTACCAGTGTCCATTTCATCTGGTGGCGCCATTATGGCGTAGTAATATTATGGCCTTGACCTGTGTCCATTGGCTAATGCAGATTTTGATTATAGCATACAGTACAACTATATCGAGTTGGCATGATTTCATCATATATACACACACCGTAGTATATTTGTGTTGCAGGTTAATTTTTTAACCAAAAGAACATTAAAAATAACTCTAGTTGTATAGTCCCGAGCATGTAATGTCATGTTACATCGAAATACCTCGTGTTGCTATTTATTAGATACATGTCATATCTGTATGTTTTACACCAACGTAGACCCATAACCCCACATGTAAAAGAAAATTTTTCAAATGACATTGTTCTGGAGTTTTCGATTTACATGTAGGCCTACTCCCAAATTCGTTCGCAGTACTATTCTTCAAATACATACAGTTCTTTCAGTTCTCCCATGAGAGCAGTCGCAAAAATTCCCAGGAAATACATATTGGTACAAAATAATCGGGAACAAAATTACAAATCTGAAGCTTCTGTTCAAATTCAACTCATTTTCATTGGATAATTTTTTATAAACAATTGCGAAACTCATTTTTAAGACCAACGAATACCCCCATGAAAGCAAAAACGTCCGGCCATTGTCCGCCCGGTGTGGTCACGCGCTGGCCGTGTGCGTTCGGCCACGTGTTCGCGGGTCACATGATAATCTGCGTTCGTTGCATGGTCGTTGAGTTTTATCAAAGAACGAAAAACACAGTCATTACTTCCGTTAAACAATTAAGATTCTATCTGGAAATTGAATCCAAATCAAGAACAATTGAAAACATTTCCTGCTCTTAAACACGAATTAAAACACTAATTAACATTACCTAAAGGTAGTCTACTTGTTTGGTAATAACCCTCAAAAAAAAGCTTACTTGTTATCATCAAGATGGTATTAGTAGTAATCATCCTGTGAAATTATTTCGTCTGAATTGCTCCATTCATGAGAAAAATGACAAAACTATTTGAATCGTTGGAGCCATTCATTCGTGCACAAAAACCGTACTTGGATTTTTCAGGTTTTCTGAAGTATTACTGCATCTATGTGGCTGAAATTTCTACAAGGTAGTTTTCTCGCCCTAGGCTTTCAATTACCATTGGAAATATTGCTGTTTTTAACAGTTTACCAAACTGGTATACCGTTTTGACGAGTCCTTTTCTAAAGACAATATAGGCCTATGGGTGTGAATGTGATAACTTGCACAATTTAAATACTTTTTATCTGTTAGACTCCTCCAAAAGTTAGAGAAATCTTTTACAAAATGGCTGTTTCGTAATATAGCCTACTTACATGAAACACTCGGACCAGACCAAACTCGACTCGATATGTTGAGTATATTCATACTGAACCTATCGATTTTTTGCCCCGAATTGAATGCCAATTGAAGCTCAGTTTATAAGGGCTATTTGGGTAGCATTTGAATAGGTTTCTTGGTCACCAATAAGGTCATCATCTCTGCTAATCAAGTCCTTTTTATTCACTGGACACTATAGTCACCAAACGGTTAAACCTATTCACGACCATTTTGCAGCTTGTGACGACGGAAGCTGCTTTGTCCGTGTTTCTATATACTCCACCTTGCGGGCAACCAAGCACCACAACGTAACGGTGTGTTGCTAGGCCGATTTCCACGGCGAACATGCGGCCTTTTGGGTTGGTTGCATTTGCCCAAAGTTGCACCATTTTGACCCCTGTCACACCTCTACCTGTTACTCGGGACCAGGTCACAAAACGGTATTCCTTATTTTCGGACATCATTTTAGACCAAACCTTGTGCACAAAACCTCTGGATCGAGCCTGAAAGTATCCAAGTTACTCCATTTGTATTAACTGCTAAATGTATCAGAAAACAAAATAGATTTGCACTCACTGTTGTATTATAAGCTATGAATATAGGCCTTATGAAAAAAATCTTTACTAATGCTTACCAATTAAAAAATTACGCATTGTGTTTGTTAGAAAGAATATGTAAAGTTATTTTGTTTTATGGTAAACCTCTAATTGTGCCGAGGTATGGTCATAATTTCTTCCTTTTTTACTACGGATTTAAACACATTTCCATGCTAGTCCTATGCTGCTATAAGAACTAGATTATGTAAACATCGAACCTCAAAGATTGTAAATTCTAAGACCAGTGTTTTTAGGAGTTTGGTGTGATGCGAAAATGTAGTTCTGCTGAGAGAGAGATGACAGAACTATACACCACCGCCCACCGCAGCCAATCTAATTTGTAAACCGAACACCAACGAGTGCCCAAACCCGTAAATGGACGAATACATAAACAAACGTATCCACATTTTGAACAAGGATTGTGAAAGAAAACATGTTTTGGACACATGCGAAGATGTTGGCCCGTTTTGCTCGACAGCGATCTATTTTTGGCAGCAGTTTTTCCACAACATTATTCAATCTGTGGTCATGAACTTGTTGATATATTTGGCACTAGCGTATGGGTGGCCTGGTTGGGATTAGTTGTGGTTTTAGTTTCAGCGAGTTGTGTTTTCTGGTTTGGTAGTGTGCCAAGCCGTTGGTGTTGCACCGTGTGCATGACTTCCAAGTACCGAGAAATGGTCCACCATGCCCCGGTGCCAGCTCGGCTCGGTCCGGTGCCCACGGCATGGTAGATCGCCCCTGGGCCCCTTTTCGTTTGGCAATGTTGACTAATCTTCCTTAGTAACAAAAACACATTAATTACAACCAAGTTCGGCCTTTTTTCGGCTCTAAATTACAAATGTTCCGCGAAATCATGACAGTCGGAAGCCACTCCACATTTTTGGAGGGAAACCACAAATTAATCTTTTTGTGTGTACCGTACCTGTACTCGACGCCATGCCGACCGGATGACAATATTACACCGCGTTGTTACGCCACGGAACACCCCCACAAGACGGTCACCAACACCGCTGAAGTAATACTGTCCCTCTAGCTCTTCCAAGAGATTTCAAAGATCGGGTTGAGGGTACAGTACCTCCACCTCCCCAGCTTCCCCACCCCCCTAGCTGCATCCACGGGAACCACCGTAGTAATGTCTTGGCTGAGACGGACTAGAAAATCCCAGTCGTAGTAAAAATCTGGTATTGATGATCGCGGGTAGTTTCCGTTTAGCTACGCACGTACAACTCGTGAACAGCTGAGTAGATCGTGTGGGTATGCCGCTCTATAGTACGACGTACAATAAAAGTTCATAGGCAAATTCGCCGAGCATTCTTCGCAACTGGTCGCACGTGACTCCAAACTGTGTAAAACATTCCACCCCACTTTTGTGGCTTGTGCGCTACGTACTTACGCCCCGCAGTTGTCCAATTGGGTCCTTCCGATTATAAATGGATTCAGTTCCGGTCAAGCAAGTGGTCAACATTTTAGAGGTCACTTTTCGATTCAGCAATGGGACAATGTGCGAACCACAAGAATAGCACAGCGCGGATTTATATCAGCTTGAAGGGCCTGACTGACCGGACGTTTTTGTCAATGTACCGGCCAAGTGCCTTGAAAGCTTATCAGTATTCAGCAAAATGTGAATAAATTTTACACTAACTGGTGCCAACAAAAAGAGCAGCTGTTTGCTGCGTTCTTTTCCAATTTTTTTGTTGTGGTTATTTGACTTACCGTGACCTACTTTTTGAGAGCTTCACAATAACGCGAACCCATAGCAATATTTGACGGTGTTGATTTTAAGAGTTTGGGTTAAAGTCCATCAATTTTTAAATGTTGCACTGAGTGAGCCTTTTTCTCACACGAAATTGAAAAATGATGTTGCCCTGGACTCAAGTTTAGAATGTAAAATAATTTGTGTCAACATTTAATTGTTGTTTGTAAGCCGCCGACACTGTACGGACCCAACAAGCTTTCTGATTTCATTGCCAAAATCATTCAAACGTTTTTGTCCCGTCCACCTCCTAAATTAGCTGGGTTTTGAATACATTTATGATCGGGTTGGCGTTCTGAACCTCAACCTACAAAACACCAGCGCGAGAAATCATTAACACCATCTTTTGTATTTTATTACCCGTCCATTGACAAAAATGTGATCAGAAAATGCATCAGAACAACTCGAAAAATTGTGTTAAACAGAGCGAAAATGCATGAAAATTGAGAAATACAAGCTGCGGGTAGTTTCATGCAGTGAACTAAAAATTTTCGGCAAAAACTTGACCTCCATTGCGGTCAAAGCCCGGGGTCACATTCCAAAGCCAAAGTGACACAAGAGAGAGAGAGAGAGAAAAGACCACTGCAGAATTTCATGTGTCCCCCGAGAATTGAGGCCCTGAATAATGTGCATCAGCAGCACGCTAGAGGCGCTGCATTTGGGCCTGGGAAAAGGGCCCAAATCCCTGCCTTCATGCCCGTTCGGGCTCGGTGTTTCCTACATTCCAACTTCCGAGGTCCATTAACCTCGATTAAGGCTATTTACCCCAGGGTCGAGTGTCGACTCAACCTGAACTCCGCCTGTTTACTCGCTGACGTAGACCCGACCTCTGACCGTTACGTTGACCTGTGACCCATCGGAAAACTACAGCTGCAAAAATCGGATTGTCAGTGTAATGTTTTTCATACAAATTTCGAGAGCCATGTTCGTCAAGAACGGACGAAAAACCTTTGGTTTAATTAACTCTGAAAATGGCGGTTCAAAAGTTGATTCACGTATTCTTCTGAAAAATTGGCAAATTTTCAAGGGACCGGTCATGTCATGAGTGGGCGTACGGTTACATTAGCATACAATCGGTCATGGTCGCGATCGTAAATTTGACACAAATTTCTGGATATTATCCCCTATCCTTAATGAAAGATACAACGTTGATACACACGATTGGTCGATGAGTTACCAAATCTTAGCAGTTCTTGCAAAATAACGAAATTGCGACAAAGACTTTGTGCTTTCACTTTTGCTTTGCGCACGCACCTTAGTTCCCTACGACTGATTGATGTCGATGCACATTACTGGAACCGTTGAATGGTATGGGACTCGTTGAACCAATTTATCCTCATTAAATTTTAGTTCATGCAACACTCGCCGTATCGTACGTTGTGAGTAAAGTTGAAAGAATGCGCGCGCACAATAAATAAAGTTCGGTTTTTTATAGCTCAATGGTTTTACTTTGCCCAATCGGGTTACCTTTTCAGAACCGAAAGTTATTTTTATGACGGAAATTGTTTGCCCTAAACTATGACCATTGGCCGTTGCGTCGAGTCTGGGGACGAGGCATTTTATGTTAATTAGCAGATACGTTGTCATTACTGCAGTTAGTCGGCCAGGTGCTCTTTTCAAAGACCAGTTGATAATCTGCTCAAATTGCAGGGTCAAAAGGCTTAAGCTCGCATGATAGGGATTTGGCGCTGCCATGCTTTGATACAGCTATCATTAATATGTCCATTTTCCTGACTGCCTTGGTCACGTTATTTTGATCAGGACATTTAATATGGCCGTGTCCGAAATTATTTGCACACGAGACTATGGAAAGTGATCGAGCCGTCTACTCAGCGTCTTCCATTGACTCATGTCTAGTTTCAAGCCACAGGCAATAATTTCGGATGTGGCTTCAAATATAGTGAAATAAATGTACGCTCCATGTACCACTTGCACTATGACTGGTTCCCGTCCACATATTCCACACAGAAGAATATAAGGACAGGTAAAGGGCGCTTCATCTTGATCTGTAATTGGTCGTCTTTGCGCGTGCGCATTGTGTTTTTTATATTTAAAAATTGGCCAAGCCCTTTGCTTTAGGCAATGTATTTTATTTATATAATTGGATATGTTCGACACGCACGGCCAAGTTACAAATATCAATGCAAAATCTGCGCACTTACTAAACAAATAAAAATAATAATAATAACCACGTGACGGGCAGAATTCTGCCCGTCATGGCTGATGCCCTTTACCGATCCCTATATTTTCGCAATAAGCGAACCAATCTATAGGGATCGGGAACCAATCTACACTCGCACTATGAGCAACTAACAATGGAAATTGGGCACAAACCATTTTTATTAACAATGGTGTGTGCCCAATTTCCATTGTTAGTTGTTCATAGTGTCGTAACACAAAAACCTGTAAGTAAAACGCAGTTTTCGGTTGAACATAATAAAACCCCACGCACACTACTAGGCCGAAGTACGACCTTTTCAATCAATCAATCTTCCATGGCCCCCAAACTTTCATGCACGTATACGCACTGTTTCAATGAACATAGATTTAGGCAACCCTGGATTTCGAAAATCCGAGATATTACAGAAACACGCGTCGTGCTTGGGTAATTCCAAAGAGATACATACATTAGCATAATTCTCAGGCACCTGACTAGTACGAAATGCGGAAGTGGAGAGGCAAATAGGTCACGTGCGTGAGGTCACGAAACGGGCGGTGATTGACACTTCCTACTTCGCCTTACATGGCGCTGCAGGGACAGGCTGATCATCGATATATAATCGCTGGATGAAGTATGCAATAGATACTAAAGTGAAAACGTCACCCTTTGTGTGTTGCCATGGTTTTTGGGTCTACACTAAAACCAGTGAACCGTTTCCCTGTGCTATACCAATGGACGTTTCAGATTACCAGCGAATGTTTAGACCCAATTACCATGGCAACTGACGTCACACTTTAGTAGTCTATAGCAGTTGGCTATACGAGAATTGAAGCCATGCGCCGGCCGCCATTGTACCCCACGAACAATGCTTGGCCTAGACTGCTCCCCGGTCCATGCGATCGCTTGCATTCCACTTAATAATAATAATAATAGGACTTGTAATGCGCACATATATATCTACCCTGATGGGTGCTCAAGGCACTAGTGAAGACAGTATGACCAGTCTAGGCAAGCCATTGTATTTGGTGGGGTACAATGGCGGACGGTGGCTTCAATTTTAGACGTTGCTTCAGCCAGTGATTATATATCGATCATCCCAGCGTCCGGTAAGCGCAGGGTACGAGCGAAACTTCCGACGGGAATTCGGAAGTAAACTGTGAGGGCGCCCTACTTGCAATACCTCCTTGCACAAACATTGTTCAGTTTGCAACGTTCGCTTATTGGCGAACGTTTGCAGCGTTCGCAAAGTTGAACGCTGGTCAGCTTAGCTTCCTCGAATCAACCCTGACGTGGGATGATCGTGCAGGGAAACAATGGCACAGGAACAGTCGTGTCGACCGCGGAAAGTAAATAAACGCAACTTTTATTATAAATGAAGCAAAAAAGGAAAAATTTACCTGCGCGATTGCGTGTTGATATCACAACGCTCGCGCTTGCACACCGCGCCAACTGCGCGCCAATTGCGCGCCAAATACGCGCAAACTCCGCGCGTGCGTATATGCATCATTGTTGCGTAATATTTGCGCCTGCAAGTTTCCACCGCGCAGTGTGCGCGTACTGCGTTTAGTCCGTGACAAAACAAAACATGCCTTTGTTTTTGACTACAGTTTCTACGGACAAAACTTTCTAAACAAACACAAAGCATGCAATGCACAAAATCAACGTGTTTTCACTAAACAATACACTTTTGTTTGCCTACGAGGAAACAGCAACACATCTTTTGTGCTCTGAACAGTTTTGGAGAAATTTTACGAAAAGAAAATTGTAATAAAATTGAACATGGGTGGATGCAACGAATCCAAAGTTGTGCCCTTGGATGGAAAATCATTAAGCAAGAATAAAAAGAAGTCTTTTTCGTTTTGGAAGTTCATGAAGAACCGTCGCAACGTGCGGGTGAGTTTGGCTGTGATTATGCACAGCAAAACGAAATCTAAATTTGACATACCTTCAATACTGATTATTCTGCAGTGAATTAAAATGTAACGAAACTACTTTGAATCTTGACAAGTTGTGCCTTTTTTGGTCTATAGGTTGCTCCTATGCTCCCCGTGGACCAGCGTATCAGCGAGGTTTTGTCAGCCACCATCGTGGGGCCCGGCAAGCCGCCGGCCCCCATCACCAACCGACCACGCTCAGGTCATAACTTCGGCAGCCTGTCTCCCACCTTCAGCGAGGAGAGCCTGTCCCGTTACATGATCACTGAGCAAACGGCTGATGGGGACGAGTTGTTGGAACTTCACGGTGCCGAACGCCCATCCACACCCGGTAATGAGCTATGAATATTTAGATCAAATGATGAGCCAATCATAATACTCAAAATGGCGAAATTGGTAAATGTTTTGACTAGAAAACATACATCATAAAATTCTCCATTAGCCCACTTTTCCAGCGGCTCAGCTAGAACTGCCAAACTGGCGTTCGGCGATGAACTACACCCACGCGTTTGTTTTATAATAAACCGAACCCGTACACCTCAAACACAAAATAAAAACCGAAGTTTCAACTCATGCTCAAATTCTAAACCACAGACAAGCCCCAAAAAAACGATAACAAAGCCCATAACTAAAACCGAGCCCGCAACCAAAGTCGGGCGTAAAACTAAGCCCCAAACCAAAGCCTATAAAACCAAGTCGAATTTCTTATACCCAAACCCGACCACAAACTAAATCCAAAGCCAAACCATAACCAAAGCCCGGGCCCAAACCAAGTCCAAGTACCAAAGCCAAGACAAACTCCAAACTTGCCAAAGTCAAACGAAATTCTAAAGCAATTCCAATCAAAAACTTAGTCCGATATCGAGTCCAACTCCAAAGCAAGCTCAAAACCGAATTTCTTTCATTGGATGCGAGTTGTGTTTGCCTTCATCATTAAACCAAAGTAAATATATTTTCAGATTTCTGCTTGGTGGGCACTCCTCTCTTCGCCAAGAAGATCAGCAAGAAGAAAGAGCTCCACCGACGCCAGGAGAGCCAGGAGATTCTCCGCCAGCTCCGGGATGTTGGCATCGTGGCCCGGCCGGAGACCCGGGCCGGAGGCGTCTCCTACGAGTTATTCGTCCACGAGGATTTCGGGCTGCTTACGAAGCCTCCAGCTCGCCTGGAGAAACTCAAGAAAGCCCGGAAGATCAGAGAGGCTCGGGGCGATGCGCAGTTGAGACATGAGATGGAGAGCCGGATGCAGATGGTTGAAGAACGGCGTGAGGTGAGCTGGGAATTAAACTTTACATTTTTGCAACAGCCAATATTTTTTTGAAATTAGCCACCACGGAGCAGCGAAATTTTACACCATTCATGTGGAACGTTGTAAATTTATTCTGCACCTTATTGTCTAGGCTTGTGAAATTGTTGGGTCTGTCGAAGTGTGTTATGTAACTTTTAAGAAATTTAATTGAAATTGGCGGATGACAGTATAAGACGAGAAACTGTAAGCCCTTTAAAACCTGAATAAACTTGGTTTGGTTTTTCTCTTGTTGGACAGAATGCTCTCGACAAGGTCCGCAAACGACCCACTTTGCGTATCATGAAGGAAGTTCAGATGTCACGTGACATCTCGGCCAATCAGAATGAAGATCAGAAGATGGCCACTCCAGAGGAACTTCAGCAGAATTAGAAGGTAATGTCTCCAAAATATAGACCTCTTGCACGGGCGGCCATGACAGGGGGTAGTCACATTGCCACCGAGCATCATAGTAGGCACTTTGTGAATCCACTGTCACATCATTTAAATATGAAAACCTGCCCCCCATCATGGCCGCCTGTGCGAAGGGTCTATATACGGGTTCCCTGCTACTAAATTGCTGCGTAGTGGAAGCTAATGAAATTTGCAAACAAACTGTTGGGAAAGTGTTCAAAATAGTTATATTTCTTCTTTTTTGTTCGTGTCAACAGATTCTGCAGGTGGTCGCAGGCGTAGACATGACTCCCGACAACGACGTGTGCAGTCCCCAAGAGCAGAAGCTCTTGGAGTCAGTTGGGTGCTTCCAAGAGTCAAGCCGGTTGAACAAGATGCACTCCTGCGTCGCCGTGTATTTTAGTCCAGGGCCGGGATAACTTCAATTTATTCAGCTCCACTAAAAAGTGTTGCGACCGAGTGATTAAGATCATTAAACTCGAAATTGCCTGATTGAGAACAGGAGAGTCGCTAGGTCCAGCCTGGTATTAGCACTTATTGCCTGATATGATTTTCAACAGCCAACCAGAAACTACAATGAAAACCCTTTCTCTTCTCATTAATAATCCGCGGTCTTTTAAATGTATCACCCAAGACTTTGAAAGTGTCATTTTGCATCCCATCCCAAGGATGAATCAAGTGTAATTAAGTTGACACTACGTGCATTGCAACCAGAAAGGCAACGTAGTCGAGCCCCATTGATAAAAGCACTGTTAAAACAAATTCTGGTCATGGCAAGGAAAACGTAAGGTCCCAATGTTTGCCTTCCTGATTATAAGGTTCCCGTTATAACAAGGTAATCTGCAAATTCCCAATGACTTCTTTTTAAATCATTCGAAAGCATGTCATCAATCATTCAAATCTTTGGGGAAAGCACTGGGATGACTAAATGCCATCAATGATGAATAAGGAACAAATAGACCGATCCAGTAAGCCCCGCCCACCTATAGTAACGCGTCGAGAAACTTAAAAGTGCGCACACCTATTGGATTTATATCACTAAAAGGCTACGTGGTTCATCATTGTCCTTCAGACTGGTTGTTAAGTTAATTCTCTGTGCGCAAGGAGGAGCACAAGGTTAGGGCATTCTTCTTTCACTGTTGCCTGTTCGCTGGCAACCTGTCGAGGTTCTCTCCCAGAAGGACCATCCTCTCCTTCTCAACAGCCATTTGCCATGTTGTTTTGGGGCGTCCCCTGTTTCTTCCTTCTTGCGTCCATCCCAGGACATAGCACAGTCTCTATTTCGGTCCTTCCTCAGATTGTGGCCAATCCAGGTCCACCTTCTCACCTCGTCACTGATCTTCTGTGCTTCTGCCAGCTCGAGGACCTTCTTGTTGGTGACATGTTGCTGCCATCGAATTCTGAATATTCTTCTCAGGATTTTGGCTTGTGTCTAGTTTTTTCTCTTATCCTTTGGTCAGCTTCCAGGTTTCACAACCATACAGCAGCACTGTTAGGGCGAGCGTTTTGAAAAGTGTAACTTTGGTCTTCCTGCCGATGTCCCTTGCTTGCCATATCTTGTATAGTTTGATAAAAGCTGCACTAGCTAGAGCTGTCCTCTTTCTGATGTGCACCGAGGTATGTGAAGCTCTTCACTTCCTTCTGTCCCACCCTCAGTACATCTTCTCTTCTGTTGTTCACTTTTATCACTTTGCACTTTCGGGCATTCAGCTTGAGTCCTACTCTGCTAGAGTTCTCTTCGAGTCTTGAAGTCTTTGTCTGTATGTGGTCAAAAGTGGATGACATAGTAGGGCTAATTTCTTTACAAGTTCCCTCCATGTCTGCCGTGATCATTTATGAGGTTATCTGGGTTATCCCTGGGGCTTTTCCATTCCGCATAGCTTTCTTAAATTCCTGTTCTGTGTTTGCCTCTACTGGCATGCCCAACTATTCTCCCTCTGTCTCGCCTTCCTGAGATGGTTCTGGGCGATGTTTCCTGTTTAATACTTCTTGCAAATGCTCTTTTCATCTTGTCAAGCGCCCCCTCCTTGCTCTTGACTGCCTTCCTGGAGCCTTCCTGCATCCCCACTTTCTGATGCGCTGTGCCAATCAGAACTCCATGCTATTGCCGGTGGGTGCGTCCGCACCCACACCCCACGCCTATACGCCCCTGCTGCCGTTTCAAACTGATTAGCTGGTGGACATTTCGGGGCGGGGCTTAAACGATACCGGATCGGTCTATTAAACACTGGAAGAAAGCCCACGAACCATTTTCAGACTTACAAGATGTCTCAAAGTTCGAATACCTATAGCAGGCAGAATTTGGTTTGCGGAGTTTTTGTTGTTGCTGAAAATTTGCGGAGTTCGATGTTGATCGTGTAAAACGAAAACACTGAAAATACGAATTTTAACATAGAATCTTTATTATCACTGTCAGAACAATAAATACATTATGCCCAAATAACCATTTTTGAAAAGGCAAGATTTTACAGTTTTATAACAGAGTGCTTCGCGTTATACAATTTATACTCTCTTATTTAATACGTCTGCTTTTCCAAAAAAAAATCAACATTATAAATCTTAGGCCTACATACATTGACTTAATCATGACCAAGATCAACGTTTTAAAAGTTCAATTTTCTATTCAGCCAGATTAACAAGTGTTAGTCTACGGTACAAGACAGAGTTGTAGTCGAGTCCATCACAAGTCTATCACAAGTCCAGAGCCGATAAAATCACAAGTCTGTGACAAGTCCCGCACAAGTCCAGTAGCAAGAAGCAAAGGATGAACACGCACAAAAGAATGCCTTTGTTGGAATTCATTTGAATAGCTTGTGGCTTGAATTAAGACCTTGGGACTTGTGAAGGCTTGTGAAGGCTTGTGGAGGCTTGTGGAGGCTTGTGGAGGCTTGTGGGGGCTTGTGGAGGCTTGTGGAGGCTTGTGGAGGCTTGTGGAGGCTTGTGGAGGCTTGTGACACACTCGACTACAACTCTGGTGCAAGATGTATGCTTAGTTGGGATTGACCACATTCAAAATGCCTGGAAAAATACCAGTATATATACAATCTTTTCTTAAAAGCACTTAATGCACAGGCTCAGTGGTGGATATTAACAATATCCTCAAACTTACGGTTTTCTAGCGAAGAATACCATTTTCATTGTGAACAAAAATCACTAAGAAATTTGCATGAATTCAAACAAGTGCATGCCGTATTTTGATTAAATCACACCGGGTTTTAGTTCGTGTTGCCGTTTTGCCAATCGCAATGAAACATTTATAACTGCCGTCATCAAAATTAAAAAACAAATTCAACTTCCTAGCTCGGCATTTGTACAAGCAGTTAATTTTAAGCAATTGTAAAACCTGTTATGGAGTAAAATAAATTTGCCACGAGCAGCAAAAATTCAGTTTGGGTATTATTTCTTGAGTATTTTAGGCAAAATATTTGGATTATTTAAGCGTTAATGGTAATTTTATTTTAAAGAAATTATGTGAATATTATTTCAATTAAGTTATCCATCCCAGCCCAGCCCACACACCCCCCACCCCACCAAAAAAAAAAATTTTGCTTGAAAGTTTCAATGACCGGATGGTTTAAAAATGAGGAATTTTTTTGGTTAAATAACTTATTTAGGTTCAATTTCCACACGATTGCCGGAGCAAACTTGTATACTGTTTTTAGAAAATACAAAATATTATCGTTGCACAAACTGTATTAAATAGAAATGTTATCTTCTGTGATTCCAACATTTTAGCACATACCAAATAAAATTACATTTAGCACAAAGAAATGATTAACTTCAGACAAATTCGTTGCCGAGTATAAAAACGAAAACAGACCACCATGAAGTTACGCCTAAAACTCAATGAAATCAACAACTTCAAGAACGTTATACTACAGCTGACATTGGAATTACAGAGTTGTTTGTTTAGTACGAAAACAATTTCATTTGCTTATATTTTATCTTTTATTTAATACGCCTTAACAATCACCGGCGGAAAACAACTGAAAGACAGGCTATCCACTTAAACACAGTACACATGCGAATTGACAAAAACACAAAAAAATAAATAAATAAATAAAAACACACAAACAAACAAACAACCCAACAAACAAAACCACCAAAGTATAACCACATAAGAAAATAAATGAGTTCCATAAATATCCGGAATTTACTGATAATCCTCATGAACCAAAGTGATATTTCTAAACGCACCGATACTCAACAGGAAGAGCATATGGAACAAAATTTATCATGCAAGCAAAATTTGATGACGTAATCCTGTCGTATTTTTCGGCAAGACCCACTTTTTGGGAAACCTTTTAGAGCAGACGGATTGCGACAGCAAAAATACAATCTATTTGTGCAATTCTACCGCCGTGTTTGAATGTATCTTACAGGGTTGTAGTTGAGTCCGTGACAAGTCCCACCAAAGTCCAGTAACAAGAAGCAAAGGATGAACACGCACAAAAGAATGCCTTTGTTGGAGTTCAATTGAATAGCTTGTGCCTTGAATTAATACCCAGGGACTTGTGAAGGCTTGTGCGGACTTGTGATGGACTTAATTCTAACTGTGCAAGTTTTGCTTTAAAATTTCTATGATTAGGTAAGATTTGATGAGATTAAACTCTCTCAGGTCATCTCAACAATTCTTACCTATTTGTCAGAAAAACGTAGCAAACAAAAATGTTTAAAAATTACATTGACACAACTCACAGAAACTGCTTTCCCAAAGCGTGGAATGGCTTTCAGAACTCTGAGGCCATTTAAGACGGACATTTTCTCTCCCGTACGTCACATTAGGTAGCCCGTGGATCTCGCGTGCGTGAAGCCTTACAATTTAACTGAAATTAAACAAAACAATGCAATTTTGATAAGGGGGCCGTCCAAAGTTGTAAACATTTTCACAGTTCTACAGAGCGTATTTTTCAAGACCACCTCCCTCCCCCCAAAATACTACTTATCAACATTTTTGTCACTACCATGAAATGTCAACATATTACAGTGCATGTAAAGTCGTACGTGGCCCTCGATCCCCCTCCCCCTTTCTACGCTTTGTACGTGAAAATGTTGACAACTTTGGACGGCCCTATTAATAAGAGCATTTTGGTGATTTTTAAGAGCTCATTCCTGTACCAGTGTCAAGAAGAGGGTCTAAAACTGAAGCTAGCAATGAGTTATATTTATAAAAACTAGCATTTGCTTTTACTAACAATTTTTAAGCATTTACTCGTGTTTGTATGAATAAAAACTAAGCAAATGCATTCACTAAAAAGCATTAGCTAAATACTGACAGTATTTACTATTAACTTGCTGAACTGCTAGCATTTGCCTCGTTTTGTATGAATAAAAGTAAGTGCTACAATTTCAACTGTGCACTCGGCAACCGCAAGTATTAAGCATTTACTACAATTTGTACTAAACTCCTCAAAAAATGTTCGGAAAGTCACGTTTGACTGACGATTTCTCTCTTGTTGCAAAATAATTTTTTTTGAATTTTATATCATTGGAAAGCCCCGTTATTCCTCTTTACGATGATGTGTCATTTGTTATAATTAAGCAATTGGGGGATGTGCAGCACAGCTGAATACGGGGGTGGGTGTAAAGTGAAATGTCACAAAATGCACTGCTATTGTCAAAAAGTGCATTGACACATTCCCATCCTCCAAGCAAAAGGGCAATGCACTGCATGACAATAGCAGTGAATTTGTGACATTTCACTTTCCACCCACCCCTGTATTCCGCTATACTGCACATACCCCAATTGATTAATCATAACAAATGACACATCACTGTAAAGAGGAATAACAGGGCTTTCCAATGATACCAAATTCAAGGGAAATGATTTAGTAACAAGAGAGAAATTGTCAGTCAAACTTGACTTTCCAAACTTTTTTTGAGGAGTTTAGTAGGTGCTGAACAGTAAAAGAAATTTGTATTCATATAAATTGAAGCATTTGCTTATTCTAAATGCTTATACCTCATAGTAAATGCTTTACCCGCTTACTTCCTAGAATTTGCTAGTTTTTATAAATACACAAGATTTATTACTTTGAATAAACTCAAGTTAAATGTTGGCATGCTACTTACTAAATCACATTTATCAGCCCCTGGTGGCGCTATACTGTAGGTAGTATGTCTTCATCGCTATCATCGTGGTATTCTATGTTCCTTCCTTGGCTGGGCGTGGCATCTCTAAGTAATTCCTCGTCCTCGTCATCGCTGTACACATTTCTTGAGTTGCTTTGGCCGAGCAACGATTCTTCCATGTCACCGTTTGAAAGCTGGATAAAACACGGACCAAAATAAAGATCATTATCACAAAATATCATTTGCCAAATTCACGAGTTGACAAGAAAAAAACACGACTAAAAATGTTCATAGCAGTGGTAACAAACACCACATGATTTTTTTTCCGTGTAAAATGGTACATTTGTGAGAGAAAGGTTATTTTTTAAAAGTTGTCTGCAGACAATTTTGTTACCATTTATTCATGCACAAAAACCATGCATGAATTTTTCAGGTTTTCTGAAGTATTACTGCATCTATGTGGCTGAAATTTCTACAAGGCAGTTTATCAACATTATTCTTTAGTTATGTAATGTTGTTGTTCCTGTTTTTAGAAGTTTTTCAATCATGTAATCTGTCTAATTCTGCTTAATTCCACGGGTTATGGGTTTAAATCCAGGGTTTGCATTTGCCCTTAAGCAAGGTACTTTGCAACAATTTGTTGTCGTTTACCATATTTCTTGCAACCTACCTGTGAATAGGTGTACGTAGGAACCTTGTTGTATGCACCGGGGAAGTAGGATCGAATTCTGTAATAGAACGCTGATCTGTAACGGACAAACCACAGAGAGTATTCAAAGCATGATATTGGAAACACATGATGCACTTGTGTAACCAGGGATCGATTTCACAAAAGTTAAGATGCGTTCAATGCGTCCTAATTCTCATACCAACGTCCCAAGATAAGCAGATTGCCCCTTTCTAAGACGCGTCCTAGCGCTTTGTGAAATCGGCCCCTGGTCATGTATTTAAATCAAGTAACAGGTCTCGCCAGTTAGTACAAATTATCAGCTAACCACTGAGACCTGGGATCGATTTCACAAGATTTAAGACGAGTTCAATGCATCCTAATTCCCATACCAATTCCCAAGATAAGAAGAGTGACCCTTCCTAAGACGCGTCTTAGCGCTTTCTGAAATCGGCCCCAGGTTTTCCATCTTAATTTTAACAAACCTTCTCTCCGACTTGTGGAATATGATGATGAGCACACACACAATGACGACTCCTACAAGAATGCCTAACACAACAGGGACTTTAGACTTGGTAGCGCCGTTGGTGGGCCTGTTACCCTTAGTGCCCCCTTTAGTGTCCTTCCCTCCGCCATTATTAGAGGCTTTCGTGGGAGTCCTGTGGATTAAACAAGAGATGCATTACTTGGCAATGCTACGCCGTAAGACAAGTTCCAGTACATCCTTTGCAGTGATCCCAATTTTTTTTTTTAAAAGGTTAACAAGAAAAATCCGACTAAAAGAGTTAATAACAATGGTACCAAACACCACATGATTTTATTTCTGTCCAAAATGGTATTTTGTGTGAGAAATTAACAACTAAAGGTGGTTTTCTTTAAACAAAATAAAAAATAAAAAAAAATTAAAAAAAACTTTTGCAAAAGATTTTTTATTTTTTAACTTAAAAAAAAACATGCATGAATTTTTCAATTTTTCTGACTTATTTATTACTGCTTCTATGTGGCTCAAATTTCTAGACGGCAGTTTTATCAACATTGGCTTTTAAATCATGAGTGGAAATAACGCCCCTTTTAACAGTTTACCAATCATTTACAAGGCCCTGTAAGTCCTCACAATTCTGTGGGTCTCAGTAAAGTCACAAACAACTTGAACCACAAAAATGGCAATTATTTTAATTGTTCATCCTTCTGGCTAGAATTAGATTTCACCACTGCCAGCTTTGAGACGGCCTTGAGTACAATGCATAGTTCCGAGATTGCCCAGTTAACCCCGCCCCTTAGATATTGTTGCTATGTGCTCACAAGCCATCGCAAAAAAATGGCAACATTAACGTACAAAGCAACGGGACTCGGCATGGAAAGCACAGATTCATTGGAGAAAACTCAAAAGTATTTATGTTTTGGGGTCGACAGTTACCGTAGCACACACTGAGCGAAGGGCTAGTAATGCAGGGATGACATATATTTCATAAAAATGCGCTTTCCTACCTTTGAACAGCGAATCGCCCGACATTGAAACCAAAATTCACCCGGTCACTGGCGCGTACAACATACAAACTGTATGGGCAGAAAATCGCGTGATCATTGTGTGATGATTGCATCACTTTGACCTATGTGGGCGGCGTCTGCTAGCTCTGTTGTGATTGGTCGCGGGTTCGGCTTGATTGACAGGTCGGAACTATGCATTGTGGTGATTATTTAAAACCTATCGTTGAGGATAACTACTGTAGAAGCATCGATCAGCAAAACCCAGGGAAAAGTTTACCATGGGAGTTGGTCTATTCTGAGTTTACCTGCTGGTATGAAGTTAACAGTGCAGTATCAAATAAATAAATAAAATAAAAAACGTTGGGGCTTTGCGACTTACGTTGTTCGACACAGTAGAGAAGTGTCCCACATAAAGTAGTACTGACAGTTACTTGATTCGTAGTTAAAAACTGGCTGACCCTGAAAATGTGTAAAACAAAAAAAGAAGAAAAAAGTCAGAAAATGTTGGCATGAATTCATTGAAATCAAATTCAGTTTTTCTTCTAATTATTCATTGATACTCGGCGTATTTTTAAGAATTCAGGGAACTTCGCAGTCATTATTTCTTTCTGTAATAAATGCATAAAACTGTCAATGACCCCGTTCTCACTAGAGAAAGTGCTTCGTTCAACGATGATTAAATGATGATTTGACGAAGAGTTTTTCTGATGTGAACGCACGACTCTTCATTCGACGATGATTAGAATCGCTTCATTCGATGAACCAAATAGCTTCATTCAATGAAGACATCGCTTCATTCAACGAAGACATCGCTTCATTCGATGAAGCAATCGCTTCATTCGATGAAGAAATCGCTTCATTCGATGAAGAAATCGCTTCATTCGATGAAGACATCGCTTCATTCGATAAAGCAGATTTGTGATGAGAACGGCTCCCTTCGTTCGACGAAGCAATTTGGCAGGCCTGGTTGCACAAGCACGTTGTGTCAAGTGCCCAGCAAGCGTTGTTTTTGACGCGCCACTGGAAAACCACACAGCACATCTAGACGCGCGACACGCAAGTATGACCACAAACAGCTTCATTCGATCTTCGTTAGCAGTCGCTTATAATGTGTACGGTACCGGTCTTCATTCAATAGATCTTCGTTAAGTGATATATGAACGCACGCTTCATTAACTAACGATGATTAACTAATCTTCGTCAAACGAAGCGATTTCTCTAGTGAGAACGGGGTCAATGTTGGGATGCTTTGCCAAAAACAATTGTGGAGTCATGATGAAGGTTTACTGTGAGGGTTTTAGATGAAATTAAGGGCAAATTCTCACCAATTTAGCGTTGGGATCACAAATGAATTTGATTGTAGTCTCCACGTCTTCTGTGCTGTCTCTGCCACAAGCTTTGGGATTGGTGAAGACCATCTCTAAAACTTCATCTATTTGAAGACAAAAAGAAAAAAAAAATCACTTAATCACTTATTCACAGTTAATAATTGGGGCAAGCTGGGCAGGAGTTTGGGGCGTATCTTAAATGATCTCTGGGAGGGGTGGTTATCTCATTGTAGGGCTTGCTTATTAAGCTCACGTGATAGCCAATCCTAATCAGTGAGGAACAACTGCAATACCGTGATTCGAGACCACCAGTTGGCTTCATAGCTCAATTGGTAGGGCGTCTGCACGTTGAGCAGAAGGTCCGCGGTTCGAATCCCGGTGGAGCCAAGTTGCTTTTCACTGCATCCAGATTTCCCAAACTCGATCATGAACATTTGTCCACATTTGTATCAAAAAGAAAAAAAGAAAGTTTTTAAAACCTTGCGTGTGCCAGAAGAAGCCACAATAGACGAATTTCACATTAGCCCGTTTTGCGCACTTCCGCATGAAACCGAAGATCTTCGTGTTAAGTCGGTAGTACACGTGTGCGCTACAAGTACAGTATTGTACAGTAACTGAGTGTGTACATGGCATGCTTTTCTGCGTGACATTTAGGAGTGACTGTCAAGTCTATCACAAGTCGACTATAACCCTGCTATATTGATCAATTTAGGCCCGCTTCAAAAGTCGCGCTTATGCCGTGTTGAATTAAATTCAACTTGGCACGACGTTAGCATGGCAGTGGCTTCAGACGTCGAAATAATAACAAACTCCCAGTCGAGCTTAAATACATCCAACATGACGGATGAGTATTGTGCACGTCATGACGTTGTGCACGTGCGTTTTCCATTCTGTCCATTGTACGTCGCCATTTTATTATTTTGATGCACTTGTTTGTTTGTTATTTCTTTACTCACATACGCGCTGCGAGCATGCGCATTCCTAGTTGTGCACAAAATTGCGGACCAACTTCGAACTGGAATTAAATTTGACACGGCAAAAGCACGACGTTTGAAGCCAAGCTGTGCTTGTGCCGCACTAAATAGAGTTAGTACGGCAGACCCTGTCGAGCTAAAATCTTCTGCCGTGTTGAACTCATTTTGCCGAGCCAAATGGCTTCAAACGTCGTGCAAGTTTAATTTGATTTGATACGGCATAAGCGCGACGTTTGAAGTGGGCCTTACCCACCTTTCATGAAGTACTTTACTCGAGTTTTCTCGCCGATATTTCTGAAGAACGGATCATCAATTTTACTCTGGCAGACAGCTGCCGTATTACAGACACCGTTCGTGTCTTGATCGACCGGTTTGTCTGTCTCAGCGAGGTCGATGATGTACTTATAGACTGATTGCTGTCCCGCTTTCTCGATCCGCTCGTCGCCTTGGGCTTCCCAGCGTCTGAAACCAAAGGTTTATTGGGTTGTCGTCATTTCAAAGCCTGATTTACACTTATCCTGAAACAAAATCCTTCAATGTGTATGTACTAGTAACTGTCCAAGTAAACTCTTGCTGTATGTATAATTTGGGTGAGCTTGGACATGTGGGTTATTTCTGATGTTGCAAGGTATCCAAGTTACAAGAAATGACTTAAATCAAACAAAATATAACATTATTTATCCTTGCCTTGTTTACATCAACAGTTATGTACCTGAATTCCCGTGGAAAAAAATACAAGTACAGTACAGAGGGAAATGAAGTATTTTAATGCTGTCACAATGTACAAAAAAGATTAAGAAAACTTACAGACATAGACCATGCTTGAAAGCAGTTTGCTGTCAAACATGCCTCTGGCATTTTAATAGACTGGTAAGCAGTAAGCAATGCACAACATGCGTTAATTTTTAAGATAGACACTTCTTGAGATGAGCATGTGCTAAAAGACAGGTTTTTGATGTTAATCATACCCATGTTTGATGAGAGGTGAAAGGTCAGAGGTTGTCATAGTCTCTGGATCAGTCACTTTTCCGTCTTTCAGCTCCACGGCAACTCTGCAGGAATAAAAATTCAACAAAAATTGCAGGCTTCAGGCTTCATTGGTGATAAACCAAAATAATGTATATATCCAACTAAACTCCTAAAAAAAAGTTTGAAAAGTCAAGTTTGACTGACGATTTCTCTCTTGTTACTAAATCATTTCCCTTGAATTTTGTATAATTGGGAAGCCCTGTTATTCCTCTTTACAGTGAGGTGGCATTTGTTATGATTAATCAATTGGGGGATGTGCAGTATAGCGGAATACAGGGGTGGATGGAAAGTGAAATGTCACAAAATTCACTGCTATTATCATGCAGTGCATTCCCCTTTTGCTTGGAGGCTGGGAATGTGTCAATGCATTTTGTGACATTTCACTTTACACCCGCCCCCGTATTCAGCTGTGCTGCACATCCCCCAATTGCTTAATCATAACAAATGAGACATCGTAAAAAGGAATAACAGGGCTTTCCAATGATATAAAATTCAAGGGAAATTATTTTGCAATAAGAGAGAAATCGTCAGTCAAACTTGACTTTCCAAACTTTTTTTGAGGAGTTTATCTTAACCGATTATATTAATTGCTTATTTATGAAATGACTTTGACATTGATTGATTTTGAACTTTGTGAATTGAATTCACTGAAAAATATTTCTCAAAATAACCGATTATCTTATTTTTATTTTTGAATTTTATTTCTCCCATCCTAAATTTGTTTATATCTTTTGTCGAGTGCAGTCGTACTTTTGTCATTTTATCAGACAATTTTGTTTACAAAGATGAAATTCCAGTCACCTTTCCTCACTGCAGGCTACTTTAGATTCCCACTCAAAGACGAACTTGCATTCAGCCTCGTTAGCTCCAGGCGCACTGAAAACAAAACGTAAAAATAACAACACATTTTAACTCTTCAAAGCAGAGTCTAAGGCCAGGGTCACACGAATTACGAGATTCCACTCTATCATAGTATTACTGTAGTAGCATTACGAGATTTTGTCTGTGTGACCCCAAATCTATCATGATAGGTGAACGACGTGAATTCTCATCATCAAGTTGTTTTCTATTGTGATACTATCATGATAGATTGGCGTGTGACCGCTCTCGTCATTCATTCTATCATGATCGTATCATGATAGAGTAATTATGAGATATCCCATGTGACCACAGCCTAATTTTGTTAAGCCAGAGTCTCATAATAAAATTTGTTGAAATCAGAAGCCTGAAGAAATCGCCACGCTTTGATTCACTTTGCGTGCTACGATTTATTTGTGGTTTTAAAACAATGTAAATTTATTGAATTGTTATTTGACTGGGAATCAAATTTCATTTTAAAATGGTTGGATAAATCCGAGTGTGTGTATAATATTTGAATGATTTAGTCGGTACTTGCAATTAAGATTTGGAACCAGGGGCTGATTTCACAAGACTCTTCTTATTTTAAGATCGATCGTGCATGTGGTATTAGTATTAAGACAAGACGAGTAACCTTTCCTGAGACAAATCTTAGTGTTTTGTGAAATCGACCCCTGATTTCCCCCACATGCTTGTGAGTTGAGTTTCCCCCACATGCTTGTGAGTTGAGTTTCCCTCCCACCTCTAACTTAACTATTTTTATCATTTTATCTCAAATACCAATTTGTAATTGACGTTGAATCAGACTTAAGAAGCCAAAACAAGTATCTATTACGTTTTCAGCTTTGGGGCTCCAAGCAAGTTGGAGCATGTCAGGAGGATTTCACTCTCAGCTGGCGCACTGCTGCCGGCACCACAGGCACTGCTACCCTCCCTGAATGTGACGTGAAGGGTTGGTTTGTTGGCATCGCCTGAAAAAACAAAACACCAGATAAAAAATCTGTGACAGGCCTCGACATTACAAAAATTAGAAGGTCAATCTGGTCTTGATTTTGCCCAAATTTCAAAGGGCAACGAGGCCAACTGGAGGGACACCATGGCCAACTTTGTTCCAAATATGTACTGGTTGTTAGTGTATATAAGGTTTGTGAAATTTAAGAGGATATGGCATGCTGGCCAAGTTGGCCTCAGAAAGTGTATATCTTGAAGGGGCATCATGGCCAACTCAGCAGGGTACGAGGCCATTGGCCTTGGTGGCCTTGGTTAATGTCAAGGCCTGGGATAGGGCATGCTGGCCAAGTTGGCCTTAGAAAGTGTATATCTTGAAGGGGCATCGGGGCCAACTCAGCAGGGCATGAGGCCATTGGCCTCGGTGGCCTTGGTTAATGGCAAGGCCTGGGATAGGGCATGCTGGCCAAGTTGGCCTTAGAAAGTGTATATCTTGAATGGGCATCAGGGCCAACTCAACAGGGCATGAGGCCATTGGCCTTGGTTAATGTCAATGCCTGGGATAGGGCATGCTGGCCAAGTTGGCCTCAGAAAGTGTATATCTTGAAGGGGTATCATGCCAACTCAGCAGGGCATGAGGCCATTAGCGTCGGTGGTCTTGGTTAATGTCAAGGCCTGGGATAGGGCATGCTGGCCTTAGAAAGTGTATATCTTGAAGGGGCATCAGACCAACTCAGCAGGGCATAAGGCCATTGGCCTCAGTCAGTCAAACTGGAGGCAAACCTACCATCTGCATTAAGCAACTGTGTGTATATCATTCCCAGTGTGTTCACCGAACCGTCAGCTTTCTGCCGGCAAATACTGGCCTCCTTGGGGCAACCGTCTGGTGTGTTTAAGGCTGGCTGACATAGGTTCAAATAATATCTGCAATTCAAGACATCAAAATAAATCTGTGTATATTGAAACACAGAACGGGTGCCCAGTATCTTTGGGCAGTTTTAATATTTTTGCAATGGGTATGTGGCTCTTCATATGCCATACTCAAAAACCCGAGTATAACTGTTTGATAGTTCTATGTGCTGGTATAGAACCCTTGCACCCGGCGGCCATGACAGGGGGCAGGTTTTCATATTTAAATGATGTGACAATAGATCCACAAAGTGCCTGCTTGTGCATGACGCACGGTGACAATGTGACAAATGGTCTATTGCGATTTGATGACAAAAATAGTTTTCGCCCAACACTGTGAGTGAGTGAGAATGAATCAATTAGGACGAAGGTCCCATTTCATGGAAGTGTTCAACATTGCGCAAGGTTGAACAAGTGCCACTACTGAGGTTCAACATTGCGCATGTACTAACGTGTTTCCATCGTCATCCTTAAACTGCCAACTGCCAGTGATCTGGGATAGAGGTTGTAGGTCGTAGGCTTTCTCACTGTATGGGAGGTTACAGGGCATGCTCATTGGCGGGCAGGCAAGCGGTGTTTCCCACTGAAACACGTAGTTACAGTTGTAGTCAGACTGTTGAAGAAACGATTTCAAAATGCAATTCATGTAAGACACGGGTTTGTCAGGAAATGTTACAGGGTTGTAGTTGAGTCCATCACAAGTCCAGAGCCGATAAAATCACAAGTTTGTGACAAGTCCCGCACAAGTCCGTCACAAGCCCAGTAACAAGGGCGCCCTTATAAATAATTGTTTGCGCACACACATCTATATAAATACATCTTTAGATTTATACACACTCTCAATAAGTGGGTATATGCAAATATTTTATTGAGGGTATGCATTCCGCTTGAATGAATTGTATCTGCATTACAGACACCTTGTCATAGGAATAGGTGAAAACAGTCATTTGACTGTTTCATGAAACTGTTTCATGGGAGGGAAGTGAATATTTGATTGGAAATTGCTTTTAACAACTTACGGAGAAAAATGTGGGCTGGTTGGGCACAACGGTCTCTGAGCACTTGAAGATTATCGTGGTTTGTCTCTTCTTGGAAAAACCTGAACAAAATAAGAAGTAAAAAGGTACAAGTCATTTCACGAGAGCTTTATACTTCACGAAGGGGTACTATGGCCGAGTGGTTTGGGTCATTAACTCACAACATTGGGTCAAAACTTGGTGTGGGGCTTGACACCCGGTCATGGTACCTGTGCCCTTGAGCAAAGCACTGAACCACAATTGCTCCATCATTCAGAAGGGATGTAAAGCCATTGGTCCAGTGTGTTGTGTAACAAACGTAAAAGATCCCAGAGCATTCTTTTGTGAAGAGTCAGGGGATTCCCCGGTGTCTCTGGCCGTCAGCTGCCAATGGCGCCACCCAACTATGTATCTCGATGTTTAGGTGGGAGATAAATGCACGCTTCATGCAACTCAGCCTACATGCTGCAAAATGAAGCTCCACTATGTACAGAACATGTGAACACGTTCATATGAATAGTGCACTGTATATATGGAACACCTAAAAAGGAGCGTGACCATATCACATTTTTGACCCCCCATTTTTCCAATGGGTGTTGAGATTTTGATACCATATCATGTGTCATATTTTTCTCATTTACATTCTGAAATTTCGCGCCCTCAATCCGTATATTTCCAGGGATATCATGAAAAATCCACCAATGTTTTGTAAACTAATTTATCCGGTTACATAAAGAACTGCAGTGATTACACCAATCTGTTTGTTTCCGGTTCCACATCCAAATTGAAGATTGCAAATTTCCTTCCCAGGGATAGTGTTTTGGGGAGGTATTTTACATGATTGGTTAGGTTAGAACGAAATCCAATTTTTGGAAACATCTGGTCACGCTCATTTAATAATAAAAATAGGTACTTACTTTGTACACATTGCGAGCCGGATGTGTATTGTGCTTTGAGAATGTGCCCCTCGATGTAGAACAACTGCTTATCAAGAAGACCCAGTGAGGAGCTGTGTCCATCGCTTTTCACGCAGACTGCAGAGTTAGCGCAAGCACTGTCCGAGCTGGTTACAGAGCCGCAAAGATGGAGGGAATAGTCGCGATTGTCTGGATCCTTGACCTGAGGGAATTTTTATTTTATTTTAATTAAAATTTAGAGAAATATAAGGTATGAAGAATGTTGTGCTCGTACTTGGCTACTAAGTAATTACACCTGCCTCATCCTTCCGAAGGTTGTAGGTCCAGTGTGTCGTGTAATGCAGTTAAAAGTTTGTTTTGTTTAATTTCAGGGTTCCTAGATTTTCACAAAAAAAAATTCCATGATTTTTTCCCCGATTTTTAAAATCCCATGACTATTGTTTTGACCCATTTCCAGTTTAACACACCATTCATCTTGTGAATCCAGTGGAAAAAAAAGGAAAGAAAGGGGCATGCGTGGTTTCCGCGCTTTGCTGCAGGCGCTCATCTCCCGACTCCTTGGCTTTTGAGCCTGCATTTTTTTTTATAGGCTACCCGGCGATAGAGCCGACTACTGCTCGGGTCTGCAGTTCCCTTCCCCAGTGCAAGCACCAGGTACCCATTTTACTCCTGGGTTGAGAGAAGCAATGTGTGACAAAGTACCTTGCTCAAGGGTACACGCACCGCGGATGGGCCGGACCCGGATTCAAACCCACTACCGTTGGTTTTGAATACGATTTACTAGACCGCTCCGCCAGTAAATACCCTGTTTAAACAAAAAATGAACCGACGACTTTCTCTTTTGGGCCAATCAAAATCCCTGAATTTTTTCCCCGACTAGAGGAATTTTTTTTTCAGATTCGGACTTTTCCCCCCGACTGGGAAAGGGAAACTTGTTTTTCAGGTTTCCCTGATTTCGAAGATGGCTGGGAATCTCATGTTGTGATGGGGCGGGAATGTCCGCATGCATCTAAACTTGTTATGAAAGACTTAACAAATTAAACAATTGCAGCATTCAACAATACCTGAACTTCGTTGGTTGCCAGTGAGCTTAGATCGTATTCGTACTGTAATCTGTCGTCAAAATACTTGCAATCCTTGCTTTGTGAGGACTTGGAGGGGGGACAAACGGCGTTGGTCGGCCAGGAAAAGTGGTAGACGCAGTTGCTTTCATCGTCCAATGTTGGTGTCCCCTGGAACGTGAAAAACCAATAAAGTTTTTTTTTTTTTAATGGATGTTATTTGTCCATGTACGATGCAGGATATGCACTACATGTTAAATGCTATTCCCAAGAATGCGTTAAAAATCGCAATTATATGAAATAAGGTTAAATATTTTGTCGAGCTATGGAATTTTTTTTAAGGGCACATTGAGCCTTTTCACACGTTGACGTGTCGCTTGAAAAAAAAAATGATGTTGAGGGAATTTGGAGTGAAACGACGCACATAATATTTAATTAAAACATTAAAACATTACAAAATTTACAAAATTCATGCTGAAGTTTTCATTGAGTCATTTCATTTCTTCTCAAAGCGACATATCAAAATTAAGAGTGAAAAGGCTCATTGTCAATCCAGTCTTAGGACCACCGATGTTTCTACCCTTACCTGTGATGTTCCTCTCTCACAGAACAGCGTAACTACCGTAGAGATATTCCTAGTCTTATCGTCTTTGCATTGTGATCCGTTCACGTAGGTGATGCTGACTCGACCATCCGCGCCGATTTTTGGCCCTTCAACTAGACGTCCCAGATTCTGAAAATTTAAAGACGATTTTTGTTGGGTAGTTGAACACTCAGAGCAAAAATATATCTTGGTCCTTCAGAAATCTTGAATACTGCTTTTGATGCTTCACCGTACATATTTTCCAAGGAAACTGTGTTTCTACAAGCAAGCAGAAAATCCAAGTAAGCTAAAAAATGCCAATAAATTAGTGGTTTTAACCCTATAGAGGCCATAGCGGCCACTAATGGCCTGAAGAGGAGATATGTGATGTAATGGTTAGAGCACTTGACTCGTAATTGAATATTGCGGGTTCGAGTCCCATTTCAACTAGTGTCTTGTGCCCTTGGGCAAGGCACTTTGCCTCACTTGCCTCTTTCCACCCAGGTGTATAAATGGGTACCAGCATCATGCTGGGAAGGTAAACAGACTCGCTGTGTGGGAGGAGTGGTGAACCCCCCACAGCAAACTTAACAGAGGAGTCTGGCCCCCTTGCTAATGAAAGAGAGATGGGCACTCCGGCTTGTAATTACAAGCACGACCTTTAGATCTAGTTCCCTATGGAAAACCCCTATTTCCCACATACCGTTTGGGTGTGGTCCTTATCCACGCATGCAGCCGAACCCGGAGGGCACCTGACTCCAGGAATAGGGTTCAAAGGTCGGCAGAAATTGATGTAGTACTGTCGGTCAGACGTGTCCGAATTTGCTAGATAGTAGCCACGCTCGCTGACCAGGGGTGATAGGTCAATGACCTGTGACCCATTGATCACATTGCATTGGATCTGTTCAGAGAAAACAATGGTTGCAAGTCTGTGCTTAGTATCCAGGTAACCAGACTAAATTTTTGTAGCTATGTATTGATATTTTTGCGGTCTTCTAGAATGCACATTCGTGACCCAACCATGTGAAATGAATGCAATTTTAGTAGTCTAGGTTGAGTTTTGCGACCGGGGGCCAATTTCATAAAGCTGTTTAGCAGAAAAATTTGCTTAATCCAAAATTTGTTTGCTTTATAAAAATGGGCTAGCAGTCAAAATCTTATGCGATGTGTATTACAATTGACTGGTGTTCTGCTATTCTTGCTTAGAACACAAGTTGACATACAATTTTGGCTATTAACCATTTTTATAAAGCAAACAAATTTTGGATTGGGTAACTTTTTCTGCTAAACAGCTTTATGAAATTGGCCCCAGTTCTTGAAGTCAGTAGCTGATACAGGATCGTTAAATACCAAAATACAATGGAAATTTCTGGTAGTACCCAAAATTTTTAGACATACCCAAGTACTGCCCAGAATGTTTATGAAATTTTGGGCATTTTTAACAAACTTACTTCGTCTAAATTTACCAGTTTTTTTACTCTAACTGTGAATTTTTTTAGTTTACTTACAAAATTCTCACAAACGAGCCCCGTGTGCCAGGAGATGTAGTACGTACAATCTTCAGATTCGTCCACAAACACCGGTTCCCCGATAGCGCCCTTCTCATGCGAACAGACGAAGTTTATAATCGTGCTACGTGTGAATGCTTTATTGTGGCACGGCGCGCCTCCCTCATAGTTTAGGAAAAGAGTCCCGTCGTGGAAGTGCAGTTTGCTGTTTAAATTACCAGCACTGAACGAGCGCGGGTTTGTTGTTCCGGTTTCCGTCTGACAAGAACCTGGGAAGGCGATGTTTATTTCTTTAAATATGTAAATATTACATAGCGCATTCCATGATTCTCATTCCATGCGTCTGGTGTGAGTGGACGTTTTGTCAAACTACTACATTTAAAAGTGCTTGTTCAGATTTTTCAAGAAAATGAATTTCGTTCTAGCCCAACAATCATATAAAATACCTCCCCAAAATACTATCCATGGGAAGAAAACAGAAAATTTGCAATCTCCAATTTGGATATGGAAGCAAAAAGGTTGGTGTAATCGCTGCACTGTTTTATGGAACTAAATAAATTAGTTTACAAAACATTGGTAGTTTTTTTACGATATCCCTGAAAATATATGGAATGAGAGCGTGAAATTTCAGAATAGTAATGAGAAAAATATGACAAATTATATGGTATCAAAATCTCAACACCCATGGAAAAAATGGAGGCACTAAAAAATGTGATCTGGACACGCTCCTTTAAATAAGACAACATGACCCCTACAATGGCCGCCCATGCAAAAGGCCCATTAACCCCTTCATGATTTCTTACCAACATTATCTCCAGCACACTCGGAGTTTTTAAGTGGTGCACACAGGGAGAAGGTATACTGATGCCCCTTGTCACTGTGCACGATGTACCCCTGGCCGTTGGGGGTTCCTAGAATGTTTATGTCAAACTTGTAACCTGTTGGAACAAGAACAGATTAGAAATGGATTTAGCTTGCGTCAGAGAGACTGAATGTTAATTATTAGGGTTTGTTTTGCCCTTACCCAACGTAATTATTAACACTGTATACTCGGAGCTTTCCCAAGACACTATGAAAAACTTCATAGCGTGCTCGGGTGGGACTCGAACCCACGACCTCCTGCAAACTAGGCAGACGTCTTAACCACTCGACCGGCTATATCTATAATATTTAGTAATATTTTGCTGCTATAGACTACTAAAGTGTGACGTAGGTTGCCATGGTAATTTGGTCTAAACATTCGCTGGTTATCTGAAACGTCCATTGGTATAGCACAGGGAAACAGTTCACTGGTTTTAGTGTAGACAAAAACCATGGCAACACACAAAAGGTGATGTTTTCACTTTAGTAGTCTATTCTCACCAGTAGCAAGATTAACAGCCGTGCAATCATCAGCCAATTCTTCTTTCTCGTCATTGATGGTGCATGCCAGATTGGTTAGCCACAGGAAGTGATACTCGCAGTCATTACTTGAATAGCTGAACTGGGGTGTGCTTCCCTGTGGACAAAGAAATACCGTAAAATCAAAAACTCAAAAACTCAAAGACAAATTCCACATAAAATTTGTTCAAAGTCACATTTGAGTCACAATATTTTGAGACTTGACTTGGACTTGAGGAATGAACAGAACAAAATTTCCCGCACGGCGCTTCGTTGGACACCAGAGGGAAGGCGGAAGAGAGGCCGACCCAAGAACACCTGTAGGCGTGGGGTGGAGACCGAGATGAAGACACTGAACCACTCGTGGGGCAGCCGCACCATCCAGAGGCTGGCCCAGAGCAGACCGCAGTGGCGCTCCTTCGTTGCTGCCCTTACTTGCCAGTAGGCACAATGGACAGTAAGTAAGCACGTGATTCAAATGACTTGGGATTTGTCTTTGAAGATTTGAGACTTGAATTGAGACAAGCTCTCAATTTGATTTGCAAGAATTTGATTTGCAAGAATACAATCAGTTTTTCAAGAATTATACTTCCATTAATAATGATTAAGAAACTTGTACTTAAAATCAGACAACTTAAAAACGTGAAGCTTTATAAGCACTCAAAGTCTTTGAAGTGTACGTCTGAATTTCTCAAATTACCCTGAATGCAATAATGGTGCCTAATCACCATTGAGATGAAATAACCAAACACGGGATGAAATCACATGGGCCTTATTGGGATTCGAACCCGAGACCTCCGACTCACTGGGCAGATGCTGTATCAGCTGAGCTATAAGGCACAGTGGTATACTCCCTCAGGTTTTCCTCAAGACCTCTGACACACTGGGCAGATGTTCTACCAGCTGAGCTATGAGGCACAGTGGTATACTCCCTCAGGTTTTCCCCAAGACCTCTGACACACCAGGCAGATGCTCAACC
The DNA here is from genome assembly GCA_037783545.1 of Henricia sp. BOLD:AAB3569. NCBI lineage: Eukaryota > Metazoa > Echinodermata > Asteroidea > Spinulosida > Echinasteridae > Henricia > Henricia sp. BOLD:AAB3569. The sequence continues at coordinate 688,422 of JBBELK010000399.1, forward strand.
AGCTGAGCTATGAGGCACAGTGGTATACTCCCTTAGGTTTCCCCAAGATCTGTGACACACCAGGCATATGCTCAACCAGCTGAGCTATGAGGCACAGTGGTATACTCCCTTAGGTTTCCCCCAAGACCTCTGACACACCGGGCAGATCCTTTATCAGCTGAACTATGAGGCACAGTGGTATACTCCCTCAGGTTTTCCCCAAGACCTCTGACACACCGGGCAGATGCTCTACCAGCTGAGCTATGAGGCACAGTGGTATACTCCCTTAGGTTTTCCCCAAGACCTCTGACACACCGGGCAGATGCTCTACCAGCTGAGCTATAAGGCACAGTGGTATACTCTCAATAAGGCCCATAAAATGTTTCTCTCATCCCAAGTCAAACTACCCTATAACTTGAAAATTTAGTGTTCTAGACATTATACAATTCAAAATGATGCAACTGTAAGATGACAAAACTATGAGAAAACGGAAACAGGTCTTAATCTTACCACTCCTTCCTTGTCGCATTCCAAACTGATCACTGAGCTGCGTTTCTTCCCGTCTCCTGAGGAGCATGGGGCACCGGATTCGTACCTCAAGACTAGATGACCATTCTCCATGGTAGGTCCACTACTGACTTCCCCAAGGCTTATATAACTTTAAAAAAAGGACCCAAATCTCTGTAGATTAAAGACCCAATGTATCATTTGGAAAGTGACAATTTTTACAGATTCGTGGAATAAGAGTGTAACATATGTAAGGAAGAATGTTGGTAAACTAGCCTGAAGAAATGTTAGCTACATAGATGCATCAATGCTTCAGAAAACCTTGAAAATTCATGAATCATAAAAAAATGTGCGTGCACACAAAGCTGTTAATTTCTTACAGAAATTACTATCTTGGACAAATACAAATTTGTGTGGTGTTTGTTACTATTGCTATCAACACTAAGTAATTTTGTTGTCAACTCGTGAAGTAAAAATTTGGGTCAATGCAAATTATACAATGGTCAATGTTTTTTGTTTGTTGGTATTTTTTTCTTCTCTCTGTTGACATACTATCTTGGGTTATTTTTTGGACATTAAATTATTCAAATTTCCTTATTTACCCATTGTCTTTGTAAAGGCATGCAGCAGCATTATATGGACAGCCAGAACCTGCAATACAAGGGGACAAAATGTAATTCTTGAAATTGTGATAATTGTACTTGAGTGACACCTAGAATTAATACCTTTGTACACTTTCGACTTTTAACTTTTGACTGTCCAATCTTTTTCATGGTCGTGCAGAGAGTAGTATTTTTCAAGAACCCCTCCCTCCCCCGAAATACTACTTATCAACATTTGTCTGTCCATGCCATGAAAAGGCAGTATATTACAGTGCATATTATACAAATATTGACTGCAATGAGGGGCATGGTTAAGATTATAGGCCCAAGATGATCTCGAAGCCATGACTATGCCCCGAGGCGGAAGCCGAGGGGCATAGTCATGGCTTCGAGATCACCGAGGGCCTACAATCTTAACCATGACCCGAATAAACAGCAGTCAATATTTGTTTTATATACCGAATGTGTAGATTTTTGTCATCTGGTTGGTTAAAAGTAACGATACATCATACAGTCATGACAGTGGTCCTTCGAGTTTCGATTTCGGAAGCTGGTCTACAGCAAACATTATTTTGTAGCATAATCACCTGGCACTTTAGTAGCACATTTCACCTGACACAGTTTTCACTGTAGGCCACTTCTCTTACTTTAAAGGACTTCATCATCTACGACAGACGACAAAATGACGTCGAGATTCCGCCATTACTGTCCTGATGAATGTTTACGTGAAGCGCCCAGCTGCATAGTTGGTGCACAGCTATGCTAACACATGTAATGCGCGCGTCCGGAACCTGCTAAATGACTATGCCCGGGGCATGGCAAAGACTATTGCCCGGTGGGCATATACGCGCCGGGTCTAGCCGATTCAATGCCCCCACTTTTAACCAATCAGATGACAGGAATCTACGCATGAGGTATATAATTGCTAATATACCAGTTTTTACGAAGTTTTCTCCACTAAGCTTTCCTGAACTCAACATGTTGTGCACGTACCTTGAGCACCTTTCTTGTGAAGCAGCGAGCGACACACATTAATGTAATACACGCTGTCTCCAACCGTCCCCTTGGGATCAATGCGATAGTTATCATCGACGCGGGCCAATGGTGCTAAGTCAAACTGCTGTTGTGCATTGCTGTAACTGCATTCTATTACCTGTGGAAGGAGAAAAGGGGGTGGTAGAAAAATTGTATTTTTAAAAATGTTAACCCATTAGTCCTGAAAGCACCCAAAACCATCCTGCAGCTTTCTCTTTAAAGCGCCCAAAACCACCATGCAGCTTTCTCCGCAAAGCGCCTAAAACCGACCTGTATTTCCTCCATGTTCAACTCAGTGAAATTCAAGTTTCTGCAAACACGCCCTCAATTAATAGGCATGTACTCGTAGCTTGACTCATCCTCTTTCAGATCTTTTGTTCAGTAAGGGTGGCTACTATTGGATAACGTTGGTTATTGACCACGACAAGTGGTTCTTTTTCCGCCTTTCACCTCTGGCATCCCTGGGGCCAATTTCACAAAGCGCTAAGATGCATCTTAAGAAGGGTCACTCTTCTTATCTCGGGAGGTTGGTATGGGAATTAGGACGCGTTGAACTCGTCTTAACTTTTGTGAAATCAATCCCAATCTCAGTGGCTAGTTGATAATTTGTACTAACTGGCGAAACCTGTTCCTTGATTTAAATACATGACCAGGGGCCGATTTCACAAAGTGCTAAGACGCATCTTAGGAAGGGTCACTCTTCTTATCTTAGGACATTGGTATGGGAATTAGGATGCAATGAACTCGTCTTAACGTTTGTGAAATTGATCCCTGGTTCAATTCCTGGACGTGGGTTTGCAGTCCCTACTTGACCGCGTGGGTTTTCCCCTGGGGTATTTCTCTGGGGGTTTTCCTCCCACTTGCAACTCCTTCTTCGTCATCTCAAGTTGATAATATAGTATAGTTAAAGCTAAAACCGTATAGTTGATGGCATAAAGGGCCTTAGTTGCCGAAGATGCCATAAAATTAACAGCAAGTGCCTGCCTACCTTAAACGGAGGACAAGCCAATGGCGTGGCCCATTCAAAGACATAGGTACAATCTGAATCTTCATTGATAAAGGAGGGTTTGCCGGTTCCTGCAGAGAAATGGTTACAAACATTGGATAATCAAACATTGAACTGTCTTCACATGAAACCTACACTGGCGTTCAGCCTGTTGTGAAGAAGTATACACAACAAACGAGAGACATTGTGCTTAAAGACAGATTACATGATTGGAAAATTTTTAAAAACAAGAACAGCAGCATTACGTATTAAACTGAAGAATAATGTCGTTAAACTGCCTTGTAGAAATTTCAGCCACATAGATGCAGTAATACTTCAGAAAACCTGAAAAATTCATGCATGGTTTTTGTGTTTAATGAATGGAAACAAATAATGTGCTAATAATAATTTAAAGAACGCTGGATGCCGCAATAGGGCGACATTTCGGGAAGACTCTCGCCGGAGACCACCGAAATTTCGGCAAGAGTCACTCAAAATGACACCTTATTTTTTTACCCAAAGCTTCCAAAAATGGTTGCAGACCAAAGAGAGACAGCTCCAGTCCCTATAAAAATGGTTCTCGACCTAAAAAAAATGGTTTTTGACCTAAACAAATTAATTTTAAACTCAAAAATATTAGGGCGACACCAAAATGTCGCCCTATTGAGCAGGTCGCCCTAATATACCTTTTTTACACACGATTTGTCGCCCTAACCTACAATTCATAGTATTTTAGTTTTTTCTTCAAAAAACACCTTCAGTTGGTAATTTCTTCCACAAAGGTAACATTTTTCACGGTTACAAAAAACAATCAGGTTTGTTACCATTGTTATCAGCAATTTTAGTTGCGTTTTTCTTGTGAAGTAAAATTTTGGGCAACTGCAAATTACGTGTAGTGCAAACTGGTACATTACTGTTAGACTTGCCTTGTACACCTTCGTCGCAGAAAAATGTGATGGCGGTCGACCGCTCATACATTTTAGAATGGCAGTTCTTGTCGCCACTGGTGTAGTTCAGCTTTAGGGCACCGTCATCGTATAGGAGTATCTTGTTGAATTTACCTGTGTGTTATGCCATAAATAATGGGAATATTACCAAGAAATCAATATAGACTGATATTAAAGAAAATAGAAATCTTACTTCTAAAGGCCCAGTGTATCATTTGCAAAGACCCCAAAAAGTAATCGATGAGTTTACAGGGGAAAAGTTCTGAAAGTAAAGATTGAATTAATAGCAACTACCCAATGAAAGGTTTCCGCTCAAAATTATATAATTTTACCAGAAAATAATCCGTAAAGATGAAATTATTTAGATCGTTTGCAAACGATTTACTTATTTTTGGTTCGCATCTACGCGGTACAAAATGCACGGGCGCTGTGTACTGCGTGTTCCAACACGATGCATTTTTATGGATCGCGGGCACACGCAGTATATAATGTGCGCCAGAGTGCATGACACAAGCCACATAGTACCCGATCAACTGAGAACGAATATTTGAAACACCTTACCAAGACCAGGAAAACGCATATGGATTTTCATGGTTTTTTTAAACGTGGTACATTTGACAAAGCTGAAATTTCTTCGGATGAGTTTGTTGATGTCTTTCTTTTGATTTATAATGGTTTTATTCGCAGAATCGCTCAATAACAGATCATCTACAGGGCTTTTAACTCCAACATTTCTGAATCCTGTAATTTCAAGAAACATTTTTGCACACCCTACAGGGGTGAATATGAAGAAATATTGAGCCTTTATGGGGTGTTATGGCCGAGCGGTCTAGTGCGTCAATATTGAGCCTTTATGGGGTGTTATGGCCGAGCGGTCTAGTGCGTCAAACCCAAGTTCCTGTGCCAGTACTAGTATCATTCACTGAAACTTTTTTTATCGCGGAAAATGTTCTCTAAAACAAGATATAAGTTGTGCAAACCAACCTGCATTATTAATAAAACCATTCGTCCCTTCCTTTATCTGACAGGCTCCGATGTTTGCCCCCGCACAATCCCCTGTGCCTCCAACCAACGGACCGCAGACGTTAATCCGATACTTGTATTCTGCCACAGTGACGACGTAATCGCTTGTGGTATTACGAAGAGACATCAAGTTGTACTGGAAATCATAGTTGGGTACTTTCACGGTACAGTCAGTTCCTGTGACTCTCTGTGGTGTTTAACAACAGTTAAGTTGATCCATAAAATGGATTTCGTTTTTACCTAAAAATCAAATAAAATACCTCCCCAAAAATATTATCCATGAGAAACAGCACTAAATTTGCAATCTCCAATTTGGATGTGAAAGTAAAAAAAAAATTTTTCCCTGATTTTTCTGAAAGTTGAAAATACGACACGTGATATGGTATCAAAATTTTAAAACCCATGGAAATGGGGAGTTCAAAAATGTGATCTGGTTTCGCTCCTTTAAAAACTTGCGAGTTTGCGTGATCCAGTGGATACACATCTGTTCTTGTAACCTAAAGGTTGTAGGTTCAAACCCCACTATGGCCAGTTTCTGTGTCCCTTGGCAAGACACTTAATCTCAATTGTCTCGACTAACCAAGCAATAATTTGAGACCTGTTAGGGGTAATGCCAAAATGTAAGTGCTGATAGGTTGGGCATTAGGGCTAGTGAAAATGTGGTCGCCATATCTTTGAAATATATCATAATCCCTAAAATAATCACGTATTCACACAATTTGTAAAATTTATCACCAAAAAAAACATCGAGACCCAGTTAAAAAAAATTGAAATTCATCTACTGTATGAAAGGCTAACCTTAAGTGGACATGCGGCTGGCGTCTCCCATGCAAACACATACTCACAGCTCTCTGTTTCATCTTGAAACACCGGCGAGCCCTGTACAGAAAAATAAAAACAAAAAAAATTGATTGTAGGCTCAATGGCCGACAACAAACAATGATAATAATATTTATAAAGCACATATTCTAAGACGAAGCACATTTGAACACAAAGCATTATTCACAGAACTGCAATTTAAATAACAATTATACCAGGGTTGAAGTCGAGTCCATCACAAGTCCTCACAAGCCTTCACAAGTCCACCACAAGTCCCTGGGTCTTAATTCAAGTCACAAGCTATTCAAATGAACTTCAACAAAGGCATTCTTTTGTGCGTGTTCATCCTTTGGTTCTTGTTACTGTTCTTGTTACTGTTCTTGTTACTGTTCTTGTTACTGGACTTGTGCGGGACTTGTGCGGGACTTGTGCGGGACTTGTGCGGGACTTGTGCGGGACTTGTGCGGGACTTGTGCGGGACTTGTGCGGGACTTGTGCGGGACTTGTGCGGGACTTGTGCGGGACTTGTGATTTTATCAGCTCTCGACTTGTGATGGACTCGACTACAACCCTGTCGTATGCTTTTCTTGAATGATTTTGTATATGATTAGACAATTGTATCTGCATGACAGACACCTTGTCACAGGAATAGGTCAAACCGGTCATTTGAAAAGAAAAATAAATCAAAAAACACAAGATACCTAACTTACTGTGAGTGGTGTAGGAATAAAAACATGGTCAAGAAAACATTTGGAAGTATGAAGACGAAATAGAAAGGAACATACCGGTGTGGTTGAGCATTCAAAGTTGATGCGTGTGCTACGATGGTATTTGCCGTGACATATGTCGCCGTTGACGTAACGTACACTGAGAGAGCCATCGACAGACGCTTTAGGCATTGCCTGAACATAGCCCATATTGAAGGCTTCATCGTTTGGGGAGGTTTGGCATGCCCCGATTGGCCCTCCTAGGGGGGGGGGGGGAAATAGCCAAAATTAGATGGATGCATTATTTCACTTGACATAAACGATGCCACTGAGGCCAATGACCCCGATGCCCCTTCAAGATATACGTTTTCTGAGGCCAACTTGGCCAGCATGCCCTATAATTCCATGAAGCTTGTATACACATTTGTAACCCCCAGTGACTTTTGAAAATCAAGGTTGAGCATTTTGAAAATGATGTCGAGGTTGCCACATAAGTTTGGATGGAGAAAGATTCTAATTTTCAGAGCAAATTTCAATTGTGAGAGAAAATATGAAATACTGTACAACATGGTGGAAAAGATCCAATTTGGCATACTTTAATACTAAAATTTCCTTTATTAATTGTTCTAAGCTAAGCCAACCAATTACGAAAGTCCTTTCAGACATTTTACTCACACAACATTTTAAGAAAATTTTAGTTACAACAAACACCACACAAGAGTTTGATATGAATAACTAACCTGGACAATATTGGGTGGCCGCGCCGACCGCGTTGATCGGCCGACAAACATTGATGAAATAACTTAAGCTCTTGCCTTGCCGCGTATCGACCGCTTCCCAATTCCCAGAATCCTTTGCAAGAGGTGAAAGGTCATACTGGTTGCCTTTTTCGTCTGACACGAGACAATCGACGGACTCCGGCAAACAGGCGAGTGGCGTCTCAAAGTTGAAGACGTTTGTCGTGCCGCCTTCAAATCTAAGGAATGTGGGGCCTTGGGCGCTCAGGGAGGCATTGCGACGACACAGGAATGTGATTTCGGTCTTTAATTTGTTACCTGGATAAAATAAACAGAGTTTGTTTTAATTTCCAACTCTGAAATCTATTCTATAACTATAAATTATGCACTGGGGCCAAAAGCGTAAAAATCTTTTGAATTTTAAAATAGGATTCATAGTCAAAATTGCGTGTCAACTTGTGTTTTTAGCAAGAATAGCAGAACACCAGTCCATTGCAATACACATCACATAAGATTTTGACTGCTAACCCATTTTTAAAAAGCAAACAGATTTTGCATTACAGCAAATTTTTAGCAGCTTTAGGAAATTGGCCCATGTACTGAACTAAACCGAACCGAACCAAACCAAGCTATACTGAGGGGACCTAAATTTGTCCTTGTTATAACCATAATGTCGTATTAACAGTGCTTTTATTACCGAGATTCGACTGCATTTTACCGCAGTTATTTATGGTACTTACCGCTTTGTGGGTTCTCAGCGCCTGTGTAGGTTAGCTTCAAAAGCCCATCGTCTGAAAACTTTAAACCTTCCGTCTTTGAGCCGATGTCCTCCACTGTATGGTCTGAATTCAATTTACAGGCATGGACGTTCTTGTTTAATTGATTGCAGGGACTTCCTGTCACATTGCCGCAGATGTTTAACTGAGGGCGTAAAAATGTAAACTCAACAGATTAATTAGAGAGGTTTCGCAAGTGCACGGATACAGACTTTTAGGTATGAATTCCGTTCACTGGTCGCCACTGAGCCGCCGTGTGTTACGTCTACGGAACATGGCAAAAAAAGTATTTTCAAGGAAATTGTTGAATGTTTTTCACGCCTAAAATTACTTCCCTCCAAAATATTGACACGTTTTGGTGGTTATTAAGTCATCATAAGAAAAGTAAGTGGTGACCAGTAAACAGAATTATTATACAAAATGAAGCTTTTGCGGATACTGTGGGTTTCTGTTACTGTGCAGCACAGAGCCCAAATTCGATGTGCGTGCATGTTGGGCGCACCACGAACACACACGTACGGTACGCGCGCATCATGGATCGATACCGCATCTGAACTCGCCTTCGGCTCGTTCAGTATTTTCATGACTCATGCGGTATATTCTCATATCACCATCAAAGCCATCCAATATTATATAATTATTATATAAAATGAAGCTTTTGCGGATACCGTGCATTTCTGATACTGTGAAGCTCAGAGCCCCAATCTGATGCGCGTGTGCATGCTGGGCACACCCAAGCAAACGTGCATCGAGTGAATGGATTGCGCGTGTGTGCTACGCGCGCAAGAGTAAAGTAACAAACTGATCAATGACCTACCCGGAACGTACTGCCAGAGGGCGCTGTAACGCTGTAAGAACTGTCCGGTGGTTTAGTGAGTGTCTCCATGTTGAAAACGTAACCAGAATTAGGGTCCTTAACGGCGCAATCTTGACCTTGAGAGCTGTCTGAGCTACTGATGGCACACGCTGCCTCCGTCTCCCAGATGAAGGAGTATACGCAGTCATTAACCTTCTCTAAAAGTCGTGGTGAGCTTCCCTGAACAAGCAAAACAATTTAAAGATAGTTTATGGGGATTAAAAACTGTTACAAACACCTTTCTCTCTTTGTATGATTGAGGATGTGTATGATAAAAACCGATCTGTGTATATGGATCTTTCTATAAATTAGGGGTCCAATGTTGGTGTCCCCCGTTACATTTTACATCTCGTTTTTGTAAATTCAGGACACATTCTTTAAATACTTTCCATCTCAAAGAGTGAGTACATAAAGTACAATTCATAAAAAATGGTTTAAAATCCATTTTAATGATTTTTGTACGAAAAATAACACATATCAGGTGTAACGGGGGACACTAAATGTCACACTTTTGGACCCCTAATTTGTAGAAAGACCCATAAGTCAGCTCAGTATCTCATCTATGCTTTCAAGAAATAGTGAGAAGACACTGTCCTATTCTCTAGCCTATTTAGGCTGGTTCCCTAGCATGGAAAACAAAGCCATAATACCATGGTAGTCGGGGGCCTAGTCTCGTTAACACAAGTGCACCGATGTAAACAATAAAATGTGCGCACACACTTTAATTAATTACACACAAAATTAATCACACACAATTAATCTTCAGTTGTCGTTAATATAAAAATCTTCAGTTCTTTAATATAAAAATATATTATCTTGGGCGGTATCATATACTATCTTCTTTTTTCGGTAAAATGGCCGATTACAATTTTTGGGCATTGCATACTCTGAATACAGGATTTAAATTTAGCAAAGGTCTGGGGTGGATTGCAATATAACGGTTTTATGTCTAAGACACATATGTCATAACTTAATTTAGGTGTCCTAAGTTTTATGTGTCTCAAGATGCAAGTTATGGCATTTTTTTAAAACACTGAACCGCAAGAGAAACATTTTTTGTTGCACGACAAAATCAGTTTATGATGTCTTAGTTAAGATGTCTCAAGACATCTCAACTTTCTTTATTGCAATCCGCCCCTGTATTCCAAGTCTCTCTTTACCAAAGCTCCCTTGCGACAGCTGAAGTGAATTCTACTCTGTACTTTGCCTCCGTTGCAATCGCTGCCGTTTTCGTACGTCAGTAGCAGGTGACCCGAGCTCTCAATGATTGGCTTAGTCTTGGGTACGCCCATGGATTTCACGCTCTCCACCTCCTGTTAAAACATCGTGTGAACACAGGTTAAATTAAACCTTTCCTTATGGTTACATTGACGAATGCGTAAGCACGCCATGAATTCTGCATTGGTGTAACATACGACTAGTAAACACGATTAGGGGTAATTTGTTACTGCGTTTGACGTCTAAACTCCCAGTAATTTTTGAGGGAAATGGGATGTACAGTGACAGTGCAACAATACTTTACCGTGCATAGTTAGTGAGTTCTTTAACTAAAACAAACCTGGGCCTACAAATAATCCTGGCATTTACTGGTTAATGGTGGATTCTTGTATAACACATATGTCTACTCTACAAGGTACTCTAACCCTATCAGCAATTAGATTGTGGCATTCCCCCTACATGGTACTCCTGGCACTGTTGCCATTATTATCACTGCCATCAGGGAATCACCAGAACCATTTCACTTCAACTAGGTGGCTGCCTGGCCAAGGCGCACAACCCTATCAGCAGTTAGATTGTGGCATTCCCCCTACAGGGTACTCCTGGCACTGTTGCCATTATTATCACTGCCATCAGGGAATCACCAGAACCATTTCACTTCAACTAGGTGGCTGCCTGGCCAAGGCCCACAACCCTATCAGCAGTTAGATTGTGGCATTCCCCCTACAGGGTACTCCTGGCACTGTTGCCATTATTACCACTGCCATCAGGGAATCACCAGAACCATTTCGCTTCATAGGTGGCTACCAGGCCAAGGCCCACAACCCTATCAGCAGTTAGATTGTGGCATTCCCCCTACAGGGTACTCCTGGCACTGTTGCCATTATTATCACTGCCATCAGGGAATCACCAGAACCATTTGGCTTCAACTAGGTGGCTACCTGGCCAAGGCCCACAACCCTATCAGCACTTAGATTGTGGCATTCCCCCTACAGGGTACTGATCCTGGCGCTGTTGCCATTATTATCACTGCCATCAGGGAATCACCAGAACCATTTGGCTTCAACTAGGTGGCTACCTGGCCAAGGCCCACAACCCTATCAGCACTTAGATTGTGGCATTCCCCCTACAGGGTACTGATCCTGGCGCTGTTGCCATTATTATCACTGCCATCAGGGAATCACCAGAACCATTTCGCTTCAACTAGGTGGCTGCCTGGCCAAGGCCCACAACCCTATCAGCAGTTAGATTGTGGCATTCCCCCTACAGGGTAGTCCTGGCGCTGTTGCCATTATTATCGCTGCCATCAGGGAATCACCAGAACCATTTCGCTTCAACTAGGTGGCTGCCTGGCCAAGGCCCACAACCCTATCAGCACTTAGATTGTGGCATTCCCCCTACAGGGTACTGATCCTGGCGCTGTTGCCATTATTACCGCTGCCATCAGGGAATCACCAGAACCATTTGGCTTCAACTAGGTGGCTACCTGGCCAAGGCCCACAACCCTATCAGCACTTAGATTGTGGCATTCCCCCTACAGGGTACTGATCCTGGCGCTGTTGCCATTATTATCACTGCCATCAGGGAATCACCAGAACCATTTCGCTTCAACTAGGTGGCTGCCTGGCCAAGGCCCACAACCCTATCAGCAGTTAGATTGTGGCATTCCCCCTACAGGGTAGTCCTGGCGCTGTTGCCATTATTATCGCTGCCATCAGGGAATCACCAGAACCATTTCGCTTCAACTAGGTGGCTACCTGGCCAAGGCGCACAACCCTATCAGCAGTTAGATTGTGGCATTCCCCCAACAGCTCCCCAAATATCTTTCGAGTTGACAAGGCAAAGTACCAGCTGCCAGCTTTATTGAGTGTAAACATTCACTGGTAATCTAAAACGTCCATTGCTAAAGCACAAGTAAACAGTTCACTGGTTTTTGTGTAGACCCAGTAACCTTGGCAACACACAGGGTGACGTTTTCAGTTCAGCACTCTATTGCGACAATTATTTCATCTTCGTACCTTGCCATTTTGAAACACCGTCTCACAGACTCCAGCGAATGCGCCACATCCCTTGACCGGGTTGATCGGCCGACAAACATTGATGTAATACTTCTTGCGATTTCCTTGGGCATCCGAGTCGTCTACGAATGACCAGTTGTCTTCCTCTAAGGATTTAGACAAGCTGTGAAGAAAAAAAAATAAAAGCACAGCTCAAATAGACCGTATCAAATAGCTGCCATCTTGTAGAGTAGTTTCTTTGTTCCTTGAGGACATACATGTACATGGTTGTACATTGTGTACTTACAGTGAAATCTGCTATTAAGGCCACCTTGATAAACAGGCCACCTGCATATAGTGGCCACCCATCTTTGGTCCCAAATGCCATTTGTATAATGCTTAAGAAACCTCTATAAAGATGCCACCTCTTTATAGTGGCCAGTTTTTTAGGGTCCCTATTGGATACGGTCTATAAATTCATGCGGTGTTTGTTACCATCAGTACTCTGAGTTAGTTTTTTTCTTGTAAAGCTGTGAAGTAAAAATTGTGGGAGTGCTGTGGCGGAGCGGACTAGTGGATCGTATTCAAATTCCGAGTTAGTTCCAAAGGTAGTGGGTTCGAATCCCGACCTGGCTCTTCCATGGTGCGTGTACCCTTAGGCAAGGTACTTTGCCAAGCATTGCTTCTCTCCACCCAGGAGCAAAATGGGTATCTGAGAGGGTAGCGAAAGTTGATGTGTTTGATTAGCCGTTGAGCGCCTAAGGCAGCCGTGGCTGTATACTCCCAGGGAGCTGAGAAGGATTAAGGAATGATATTACTGAGCCCAATGACCAGGGGCAATAATGCAGAAAGCGCATTGAGAGATCCGTCAGATCTGTAATGCGCTATATAAGAACTGCCTATTATTATTATTGTTAAATGCTACGGTACAGTGGGCCTTTAAAACAAAACTCTTCTTAAAACAAGACGTCTGCCTAGAATGCAGAAGGTTGCGGGTTCGAGTCCCACCCAAGCATGCTGAGTTTTTTTAGCGCGGTCTCTGGAAACGTATTAAGTATATAGTGCATACCGCGTCGTGAATGGGCAAAACTACTTTCACTCAACATCGTTTCGACCGACGCAATAATTTTTTACTTCATATAAAACTCTTACCTCGACAAGTCATATTGTTCGTGTGTTGTATCATCGGTGACCACACACTCAATGGGTTCCTCGGGACATGCATATTTCGTGTACCAGTTAAAAAGATACGCATTAGTAGCCTCTGAGATAAACACAGGTTTGCCGGGGTTTTGGTCTGGGGCACACAGAAAGGCGATCTCCGTCTGCGTGGAAAATCGAAAGTGAATAAATCAGTGGAAATTGGTAAAACAAATTCATTATAGTATTCTATAGAGATGAAACAACCAAACTTGGGATGAGACAAATCATACAGGCCTTATCAGGATTTGAACAGGAGACCTCTGACTCACCGGGAAGATGCTCTACCAGCCGAGCTGTAAGGCACAGTGGTATACTTCCTCAGGTTCCCCCACCCACCAAGACCTTTGACACACCAGACAGATGCTCTACCAGCTGAGCTATGATAAGGCACAGTGGTATACTCCCTCAGGTTTTCCCCAAGACATCTGACACACTGGGCAGATGTTCTACCAGCTGAGCTATGAGGCACAGTGGTATACTCCATCAGGTTTCCCCAAAGACCTCTAACACACCAGGCAGATGCTCTACCAACTGAGCTATGAGGCACAGTGGTATACTCCCTCAGGTTCCCCCCAAGACCTCTGACACACCGGGCAGATGCTCTACCAGCTGAGCTATGAGACACAGCGGTACACTCCCTCAGGTTTTCCCCAAGACCTCTGACACACCGGGCAGATGCTCTACCAGCTGAGCTGTAAGGCACAGTGGTATACTTCCTCAGGTTTTCCCTACACATCTAAACAAAATTCTCGATGTTGCAAGGGAGCACGACCGGGCAAAGTAACTAATGTACTGTACCGTGTACATTATTCTAGTAATGTCAATCACCACCAACAAAAAAACAGACTTAAACTTAAATGGACACACTTGGTTTTCATGGTTCATTTATAGTATCGTGTCATGCAAGTCGTGATTTCAAATCTAGGCCTTCCTTTTTTTCCTGAAAATGGGTAATTCTCAAAATTAGGGGTCCAAAAGTGTGACACGCTTTTTAAGATTTCCAAGTGTTTTTAGTGATTGAAAGTGGTTTCCTAGTAGAAAATAATTAGTTTTATTTCAACAAATGCCACTTAAATTTAATGTCTGTCTGTAGATATGGCACCAAGGTTAATGCAAACTCATTCTACAGCCAATTTTCCTTGGCGTAGGTAACCCGGGACACCTAACTCCTATTCAATACCATGGAACAAATTATAAGCCTTTATGGTCCTTTGTTTTGAATATTTTTCAGGAATCGGAGAACAAAATATTAAAGAAAATGATGCTGCCCCCTATAATCACAGGCCACAGTCCATTACTGAGAATCTGTGATCATGAGTGGTGATTTTTGAAGCAGAGTGTCGTACATAACTGGGACACCAAAAATGTTGGACCCCTAATTTTGGGAATTACCCAAATACAATATTTCTGACTTATTTTGTTTGCGCACTCTTTCTTTTGTGCGGAGGTTGGAAATGGGGGCGGCATACCCTTCGTTTCCTTGGTTCTTCATCCCCTTGTCTACTGTATGCATCTCCATTTAGATACGTTAATTTGATGATTCCGTCAAAGTATTCCAGCGAAGTGTTGACCTTCCCAAGGCTCCAATGGTCCCTAGGAAAACAGGGACAAAACAAAAATGTTGTCAATTTTGACTTTTGACATTTTTATGAAATTAACTGAGACACATCTCCTATGTGGTATGCAATGTCGTCAGTTTGAATTTATTTATTCACCACATCCAACAGCGGAAGAACCGCCAATTACAGGAATGGGATCAATTAACATAGATATTCGAATAACTATCAACTTCTTATTTTCTGGTAAAATTATATAATTTTGAGCGGAAACCTTTCATTGGGTAGTTGCTATTAATTCAATCTTTACTTTCAGAACTTTTCCCCTGTAAACTCGTCGATTACTTTTTGGGGTCATTGCAAATGATCCACTGGGCCTTTAATAGTATACATTTGGCAAGCTACTATGTGCCAGTTGGTATTAAACGCTAGCTTTCATTGATCTCAGGAAAAGATTTAACTACAAAGACTCGTACTTTGTTGGAGACGTGGTTTCAACTTGGCACACTGCAACGTCCTGAATACTGCCCTCGTTGCATAAAGTCCCGCTCACTGCTGCGCACACATTGATGGAGTATGTGTAGTCTCGTTCAGGCACGTCATACTTGGATGACGTAAGGCGGCTTAAATCGAATGAAAACCCTGCAGAAGAGAGAAAGGTCAGTTTTAAAGATGGATCAAAAGATTAGAAAACGGTTACAAATGGCGTTATTGCCAAGGATGGAGCAATGCATAGTTCCGACCTGTCAATCAAGCTGAACCCACCGACCAATCACAACAGAGCTAGCAGACAGCGCCCACATGCATAGGTCAATATGCATTGCATCACAACAATCACGCGATTTTCTGCCATACAGTTTGTACATGTTGTATGCGCTGATGATTAGGTGAATTTTGGTTTCAATGTCGGGCGATTCGCTGTTCAAAGGTAGGAAAGCGCATTTTTATGAACATATGTCATCCCTGCATTACTAGCCCTTCGCTCAGTGTGTGCTACGGTAACTGTCGACCCTAAAACATAAATACCTTTGAGTTTTCTCCAATGAATCTGTGCTTTCCATGCCGAGTCTCGTTGCTTTGTACGTAGTCTCCCAATTTTTTTGCGATGGCTTGTGAGCACATAGCAACAATATCTAAGGGGCGGGGTTAACTGGGCAATCTCGGAACTATGCATTGTGGTTGAGTGCCTTGCTTAAGGGCACAGGTATCACGACCGGGTATCAAACCGGCAACACTAAGTTTCCGCTGCTGTTGTAAATCAATGACCTAAACCACTCGGCCACAGTACCCCACAAAACAATGAAAAAACTGAAATCAGTCCAATGAACTTACCGGCATCGTCGTCAAAAACACGGCAGTCGGTGCCCCATTTGTGGCCCAATGGACAAGCGGCGGCCGTGCGCCATTCAAACTCGTACAGACAATCATCAATGGATTTACGGACGAATGACGGCGCGCTTTCCAAATCACCTAGGAAAACATACAAAACATTAGTAATTGATTTAGCTTGAGAATGCATGTTGTTTTGCCCCTACCCGACGTATATTAGCACTGCATACTCAGTGCCCTCCCGAGACACCATGAAAACCTCATAGTGTGCTCGGGTGGGATTCGAACTCACGACCTCCTGCAAACAAGGCAGACAAAACATTAATTATGGAGCATTGAAAATTACCGGTAGGGCCTTGCTATAGACTTGTAATGGACTTGTGGGGATTTTCAAGGACTTGTAATTGACACACGAGGACTTGCAGCGGGGACTTGTGATGGACTTGTGGCGATTTTCAAGGACTTGTAGACTTGCGGGGACTTCTGAACTTATGAGGACTTGCAGGGGTCTTCTGGTGGACTTATCAGGACTTGCAAGGACTTGCAGTGACTTGCGACGGACTTGAAATGACTTCAACTAACACTCTGTCATATTTACACTCACCGTAGGCACATATGAATGTAATAATGGTCTTTGCTTTTCCTTTACAGTTGCTACCGTTAGAGTACGTCAGAGTGATGTGACCGTTCGTAAAGGCCGGAGACTCTGTGTACTTTCCTAGACTTTTTACGTTCCCTTCGTGATCTGAAGATTAAAAAAAATTATATACAATTGTAACAGTATGAAGAACAACGGGATAGTTTTATTTGTGGTTAGTAAAACATGAAAAATTAAAATCGAAGAAATCAAGT
Organism: Henricia sp. BOLD:AAB3569; assembly: GCA_037783545.1. Classification (NCBI taxonomy): domain Eukaryota; kingdom Metazoa; phylum Echinodermata; class Asteroidea; order Spinulosida; family Echinasteridae; genus Henricia; species Henricia sp. BOLD:AAB3569. Next base: position 705,550 of record JBBELK010000399.1, read on the forward strand.
TTCTGCTTGATTTGAAACCAAACATTGAAACCAAACTTTTTAAAATTGGACTTTTAAAGCCTAAAGCGGGACTTCTGAAAACAAAACTTGGACCTAAAACAAATGCATGACAACCTACCTATGAAACATGAAGCTGATTTTCCGACGCAATCTTTCAACTCGTGTTGGCTATCGACCAAAATCTCCGCACAAATATTGATGAAGTATTCCCCCTCCGAGTTTTCCGAGTGCTCATGCTGACCATCCAGCGCTTGCCAATTTGACCCGACCTCGCGCACTAGGGGCGAAAGGTCATAGTGACTTCCGCCGAAGTCGACGCGACAGCTCTTGCCCACGGCGTGGTCCAAACAAGCGTACTGCGTTTTCCATTCAAAGAAATATGTGCATTCTGTCTCCGTGACGTATGTAGGATTGCCAACGCCTGGAAAGAACACACCAACAAAAATCATGTTAAATTTGTGCCGTTTTATTTAGATCCTCATTTCCTTTGACAGGATGGACTATTCCTTGCTTATGATTCGTCAAGTCTGCTAAACGAAATTCAAGTAGAGAATGCATTTTTTATTTGGTAGCTAAATTCATTTTTGCTCAGCAAGTTGCACGGGTTTGTCATTCATGCTGAATTTTTGTCTCATGAATCAGGAAAACAAATCAAAACAGAATAGATATACTGCATATGAGCAGCAAAAGAAACAAATAACTTTCTCTACTCTTTGATTGAAAAAGCAGTCAATCTGAGAGTGGGAATTTTCAGCACACAGAAGCTTTATGCAGTCATGCATAATGAAGCTATTATGTGAATATTTCGATGTCAAGTTAATTACAAAAGAAATTCTCAGAATTTCATTAAACTAAAAACTTGCATTTCTTTTGCTGCTCAGTATATTTGTCTCACAGCCTTGTGAGGCAAAATTAGCAATGCTCGTGTACTACTCAAGGACCATTTTGAGAGTACTCGAAAGTCAAAATACTCGTACTCAGTAGCGAAATACTCGGACTCGGCACTGTACTCGACTCTCAAAGTACTCGTACTCGAACAGCAGTACTTGACAAAAAAAAGTGTAGACTGCACGCAAACTGCCCCCGATTCCTAGTGCGGTTGCGTTTATACCGAAAAGTACTCGACTACAATGCTGCGGGAGGGTTTTTCATATTCAAACCACCATGGCCGAGTGGTTAGGGCCATTGACTCGCAATCATGGGTGATCCGGGTTCGAATCTGGCTGCGGTACCTGTGCCCTTGGGCAAGGCACTCAACCACACTTGCTCCATCCTTCGGAAGGGATGTAAAGCCGTTGGTCCAGTGTGTTAGGTAATGGTAACGCACTCTAAAGATCCCAGAGCATTCTTTCGTGAAGAGCAAGGGGATTCCCCGGTGTATCTGGCCTTTTCTAATTCTTCATGGGTTTCCTCACGCTTGCGAGTGACAGTGCAATGAGCACTATTGAGGAATCCTTGGTATGAATACCAGAAAGAAATAATAATAATAATAATAATAATAATACCTGCAGTCTTGTTACATTCGAATGAAATAACGGACGTTCGCGGGAACCCATTGTGACTGCACACAGCTCCACCTTTGTACGTCAATGTCAGTTCGCCATCGGCATAGCTAGGTAACAAACAAATGATAACAGTTATTTAACACAATGGCACTCACTGGTAACAAGCTGCATGCCTTATTACTTCTTAAACTATTTTGGTAATATTGAGTAATGTTCCTTGTTAAGGTCAATTAGTAGCCGCCCTTACTGAACACAAGATCTGAAAGACAATAGCTCAAGCTATGAGTACATGCCTATCAATATTGAGGGTGTGTTTGCAGAAACTTGAACTTCACCGAGTTGAACATGGAAGAAATACAGGGCGGGTTTGAGCGCTTTGAGGAGAAAGCTGAAGGGCGGTTTTGGGCGCTTTGAGGAGAAAGCTGAAGGGCAGTTTAGGCGCTTTAAGGACTAATGGGTTAAAAAAAACTAGTTGCTGCTGAGTAATTCTTGGAATCACCAAGATATGTTGAATTCAATTTCAAACTCTAGGGAGGATTCGCACAGGGGCCAATTTCATGAAGCTGTTTAGCAGAAAAATGTGCTTAATTCAAAATTTGTTTGCTTTATAATAATAGGGTTAAGAGTGCAAACAAAATTATGTGATGTGTATTACAATTTATTGATGTTCTGCTATTCTTGCTAAGAACACATAGCTGTAAATCATAGCTGTAAACTGGCATGAATTAATAGGGTCTCACCTGAGTATATGGTTTATGTGAACTCCAGCAACAACACGATCATCACTATTTCCAACTGGTTCCTGACAGACAGCTCCTATCTTCTCTGAATCTGGACAATCAAGCGGCATGTCTCGACATACGTCCAGAAAGTATACATATTTAGTTGTATCAACACGATAATGTTGATTTGGTTGTGCTGCAAACAAATTAAATAAAAGGTCTTTTAGATTTATTTTTAATTTTCGCAAAATATAAAAACTGAAAATATTACCAAAGCTGCATCCTCTTGCAACAGTGCCCCTTTAACGCACTCCCTAACTCCTGCGTACAGTGGCCCTGTTGAAAAAGGCCCCATTTGGCGGTGGGACTAGCGACAGAAATCCTGTCGCCTCTGCTGGACCAATCAGGACGCTTGCAGTGCATTGTAGCACGATTGCAAGCATTCAAATGTCACGCGCGCAGATTGTAAACACCGTGCACGCATGTGATACATGTACTCGGTAATGCTGGCCGTTGTCCGCGTCGGCGATTGGCTGCTATTAAAAGCATACTGGGGAATCCGTTCCATTACATTCGTCAGCATGCATCCCTGTTATTAATGTGAACAACTGCGGAGTAAATAAGGTTCGTCGTTTGAAAGTTTGGTAGGAATGGGACAGTCATAAGGAACGGAACCCAATACAATTTCTGGAAAGTATAGAAATTGTTTCTTTTCGGCATAACATGACCGAATTGATTAAATGACATAAAAATGACTCGGGCGTGAGTTGGCTCAAGACAACAGCCGGCTCGCTCCACAGATTTGCGTGTATTTCCTCAGGGTATTGTTACGTCGCTTCGCATAGTGGAAATTCCCTGAGATCTCAGGATGCCAAAGCTGAGGCTTTGAACATTTTTTTTATAATTGAGAAGTTAGTTTTTAAAAAGGCCAAAGCAATGATGAACTAACAAACTATCAAAAAAGATAAAAAAATTATGGGCCTCTTTAGGATTCGGACCTCAGACACTTGTTACATTTTAGGCCGTCACGGTTACGAGCGTATATTGGACATTTTGTACACAGGGTTTTAGAAAGGCCTATTGTCACACTATTTGGAACCCTTTATGGGACCAAGTTATCTCTTCAGAACAACTGAAACTTATTTGTTTTATTTTGAGACCAGACAAAGGTATTTTCTGGAAAATATGGTCTGTGTTGCCCAAAATGCCCCCTTTACCGTGGAAAGACTCATTAAACATTAATTGTGTTTATTACAACTTTTCACTTATAAACGATAACAAAAACGTACGTTTCTGCAACGGAGTCAAGTCGATATCAATGCCGTGGTTGGCTTCAGTGAATGCGCAGCCATTCGTCGTCAGCATGTCCACTGGGCAGACGTATTCAGTCAACCACTGCACCTCGTAGTTACAATTGGTGCTCGTTATTAACTTGGGGTTTTGACTCTAAACAAGAAAAAGAAATAACAGCTGTTACCTTGAGACACTTCGGTTTAAGGTGTTGATTCTAAACTAGATTTGCCAATCTCTATAAATTAAACAGCACGCCAAGCCATATGGTGCCTATTTCAGACCTGTAATTTTTCATTTATTTTTGGCTTGAATCAAGAGGCCAATTCATAGAGCTGCTTAAGCACAAGTAGTAACAGCGTGCTTACTGTAGCAGATGCATTAAGTGCTAATTCACAGTCACAGCATGCGCGCGCTTGGAAATGGCTATTGTTTCGTCATTGAGTTTGGCTCTGCAGTTAAGGCACGTTTTCAGTTGCTTACTGTCAACGATGTCTATGAAATAGCCTGATGCTCGGTTAAGTGAAAATAGGCTGTTAAGTAACTCTATGAAATAAACCCCTGGTGGTGTCATCATGCACGTGCCCTTGGGCAAGGCACTTTGCCATAAGTTGCCTCTCGACACCTAGGAGTAAATGGGTACCTGCAATGGTAGTGAAGGAGTTGGCCTCAATGTTATGGTACTGCTTAACCATGGGCTGAAAAAGCATGCTTACAGTAGCAGTTGCTTTTTCACTGTTTCACGGCTGTTCATGCTGAAGCAAGCTCGCTCTATAGAGACCTTTTCAGACAACTGGGAGCAAGTTTGATTCACGACTAAAGTTAACCACTGGTCGAACGTCACTCTGGCAACACACATGCGTATTAACGTGCAAGTGTGAACGCCTTTGGTTAGTCAACTGTTTCTGTGCAAAACACTGCATCAACTCAATACTCAATGAGTAGCAGTGAGTAGCGCAACCCTGTGGGCTAGTATACAAATATTGACTGCTCATGAGGGTGATGGTGCAAACTATCGTCCCGAGGTGATCTTGAAACGGCAGTCCTGCTATTTTTCCGAGGCCGCAGGTCGAGGGAAAATAGCAGGACTGCCGTTTCAAGATCACCGAGGGGCGGTAGTTTGAATCATCACCCGAATAAAAGCAGTCGATATTTGTTTTATATACCTCATACATTGATTTTTTGTGTCAGGACAAAATTCAGTTTTCAGAGAGCCAAGCCAAAGTGCACATTGTCCGCGTGAACGTGAACACCACTGCTAGTTGCTTCACGCGAACGCGTCTCCCGCGCGCTGGCACACGCTCGCGCGGTTGCGTACGCGCTATGAAATAGTACTTTTAGAAAGTACTATCCTTTGACTTATTGCGCAAAAGGTCAAACAATAGTACTTTTTTCAGTTGCTCACTGAAATGGTTGAACTAATCTATGTCGCGTGATCTGCGTTTAACCAATCAGTGAACGAGAATCAATGTATGAGGTATATAATTGTAAATAGTCGACCAGACACGACTAACCATCGTTGACTAGACTGCGTTTAGTTAGATATAGTTAACTATAGTTGTGAATTGAACTTGCCCAAAGATAGACTTGTTTTTTTTATTGAACTGAAATTAGACTGCTTTTAATACCATGTCTGAACGTCCCCAAAATCCGACCGATTCAGTCCCTTACCCCCTGATTTCTTCCTCCCTCCCTGGGACACACAAACACGATGGTCACTTGGGGTTGATCGCTGCATCCGCTCGGTACGTTGCTCGTATTGTAACGTAACTGTTGTCGTTCTAGTCCGAGGTTCTGCAGTGGCTGAAATGGCTGGCCCACATCAGCGGCTTCGTGATTGATTGAACTGTCGGGACCTGTAGTGGTTCTGATGAAACAAGCAGCACTACCGGGTTTACAGCTTGCTGTTGGACCATCTGTAACAATGACAAAAACCATCAAATTGTAATTAGGTAACTTTTATTTTTTCCTTTTCTTTAGTTTTAACGATTTTTGCTCGAGAATGGCAAAATTGTTGAATAAAAAACACATTGAATGTTATCAAAACTATAAAAAAAGATATGTCTGTTTTGAAATTGTTTTAATTATTCTACACTAATCAGAAACTGCACGGGAATTTCGTGAATCTGTGGGAAAAGGTTATCTACAAAAAAGGGAATTTACCTGGTGTGATTTCCCTGCAAACGTTGATATACAACTCTTCGCTATCCGACTCCGAGTCCACTTTGTAGCCGCCTTGTTGCTTGATGAGTGGTGTCAGATCACGCTTTTTGCCGTCGTTGTCGTAAAACGAGCAACGTACTTCCTTGACGGATGGAGGGTTCTTGCAAGCCACCGTACTGTGCCATTCAAAGAAATAGGTGCAGCCCGACTGCTGGACGAAAACCGGCGAGCCCTGTTAATCCATCACACGGTAGAGATCAAAGTCATTACAATGTGAACAGTGTACGTAACCCGGTCAAGTGAGACAACTTGTCAACTCAAAACAGGGATCCATTCTAGTGAATGTATACAAAGAGGTCATTCCATGTCAATTCAACAAGCTTTTGGACCTGACCCTCACAGATTGAAATGAAATTTGGTGCGCTGATTGGACTCCTTGAGAAACCCCGAGAACTAACATTTTATGTCAGTTGGTCAATTAATTTTTTAGATACGGGTCAACGAACTTTGACTAATTAGCATGACCTGCTATGTTTGGACAGTTATATCTCTAAAAGTAATGGACCTAGAGAGATAAACTTTACATCATTTTAAAGTTCTTGAAATAAGCTTCATTTTATAAAATAACATCAAAAATGTATCTCGTACCACAAAAACGTTATGTAAATTTATAACCTTTGCAAAAATGCGTATTTGCCAAATTTCTTTTTTTTTTTTTTATTTGTTAGATTTCCAGAAAGATTTGGGATGGGCACTCTTACAGATTTTTAGTTATGATAATTTTAACATTGGCTAACATGTAAATAACATGTAAATAACATGTAAATAACATGTAACTGTGTATTTAGGGGTTTCTCAAGGAGTCCAATCAGCACACTAAATTTCATTTCAATCTGTGAGGGTCAGGTCTAAAAGCTCGTTGAATTGACATGAAATGACCCATAGGTAGATTCACAAGATGCAATAATGATACACAATACATATTTATAGACCGTTTATCAAATAGCTACTTTTGTTGTTTAAATTGGTCAACAATGCAAGCACAAAACGTGCATGTCCTCGTCAGGGTTGTAGTCGAGTCCATCACAAGTCCTCACAAGCCTTCACAAGTCCACCACAAGTCCCTGGGTCTCAATTCAAGTCACAAGCTATTCAAATTAAAGCAAACAAAGGACTTTTTTGTGCGTTTGCATCCTTTGCTTTTTGTTACTGGAATTGTAACAGTCTTGTTATGGACTGTGATTTTATCGGCTCTTGACTTGTGATGGACTCGACTACAACCCTGGTCCTCGTGTAACAAAGAAACTGCTCCACAAGATGGCAGCTATTCGATACGGTCTATACATGACAAACAAGTTTGTCTTAGAAAGTTCCCTTACAAGTGTTTTGTCGCATTTGAAGGTAATTGTCGTTTGCCACTGTTCCTTATGAGTTGGAGTGCTGCTTGGAGTTGGACAATCATCGCCTCGGTAGTCCATGCGGAAACCATCCCCACCGTAGTTGGGTGTGGTAATCAGCGTACTGTTCGAATTCCCCACGTTAATAGTCGGCATGTCGCCTGTTTTGAGACAGATGGAGCTTTGGCTACAATCCCCGTTTCCTGTACTGCATAGATTCATGTAGAATGTAGACACTGTGCCTTGTGTAAGATTTACCTTGACGTTCCATGTGTTCCTTTGAAAAGGAAAATGTAATAAAAATATTATTTGAACAATCAGAAGAAAGCCCTGTAAAATTAAACATAATGTAAGAAAATGAAATTTTAAAAATCTGTAAAATTTTTCACACTTCTAAATTTATGTTTTTCTATTAAATCTGCATTTACGGAGGCCTGATAAATTGTTTTAAAGAAAAATATTCATTATTAACTTCTCAATTCTAACTTGATAGTCCAGTTAATTGACATGATGGTCAAGTTTGTCAATGTCATGTTTATTGAACGGCGACCGGGCCGGGCCCCAGGCCCAGTTTAATTAAAGGCCCTGTAGATGATCTGTTTTTGAGCGATTCTGCGAATAAAACCATTATAAATCAAAAGAAAGACATCAACAAATTCATCCGAAGAAATTTCAGCTTTGTCAAATGTACCACGTTTAAAAAACCATGAAATTCCATATGCATTTTCCTGGTCTTGGCGGGGTGTTTCAAATATTCGTTCTCAGTTGATCGGGTATATGTGGCTTGCATCATGCACTCTGTGGCGCACATACTGCGTGTGCGCGCGATCCATAAAAATGCATCGCGTTGTAACACGCACACGGAGTACACAGCGTCCATGCATTTTGGACCGCGTAGATGCGAACCAAAAATAAATAAATCATTTGCAAACGATCTAAATAATTTTATCTTTACGGATTATTTTCTGGTAAAATTAGGATATCATTTTGAGCGAAAACCTTTCAATGGATAGTTGCTATTAATTCAATCTTTACTTTCAGAACTTTTCCCCTGTAAACTCGTCGATTACTTTTTGGGGTCATTGCAAATGATCCGGCACTGGCCTTTAATTAAACCAACCATATGGAGCTATCTGGCACTGCAAGCATGGCAAGTGCAACGTAGCCCCGCGAGCAGTGCTTCGGTTTTCAAAACCTTAGCCCTGTCTTCTGCTATACACTAAATCTGTGGCAAACTCACGCAAATGAAATTTGGCCCACGGCTCTGATATTTGCTCAATAGGTGCACTCACCCCAGTTTATCAATATTCCGAAGAGTACGCATCGATCCGATGTCTAGTTTCGGTGAAATCGTGGGGACAGTTTGAGACATTACTTACAATGAAATTCACACTCTTTGACCAAAAATCAAATATGCGCATGCGCGAGGGCGGAGAGGTCAACATAATAGCGCCATCTCGCGACGGCGTCGTCACGTACCAGCTGCACAACGGCTGTTTCATGAGAGAGCACATCGACTCTATGGTGGCGTACAAGAGACGTCGCAAATCAAAGTTATCTTTGCAATATGATGTCGAACAACTTCGATATCTACCTGAAAATGATCAAACGTCTGGCTTGGCGGCATGGCATCGCGTGCAGCGCGCGCTGTACGTGTAGATCTATAGAACGTACCGCGCGATAGAGTCGATGTGCTCTCTCATGAAACAGCCGTTGTGCAGCTGGTACGTGACGACGCCGTCGCGAGATGGCGCTATTATGTTGACCTCTCCGCCCTCGCGCATGCGCATATTTGATTTTTGGTCAAAGAGTGTGAATTTCATTGTAAGTAATGTCTCAAACTGTCCCCACGATTTCACCGAAACTAGACATCGGATCGATGCGTACTCTTCGGAATATTGATAAACTGGGGTGAGTGCACCTATTGAGCAAATATCAGAGCCGTGGGCCAAATTTCATTTGCGTGAGTTTGCCACAGATTTTGTGTATAGCAGAAGACAGGGCTAAGGTTTTGAAAACCGAAGCACTGCTCGCGGGGCTAAGTGCAACGCAACGCCAACGCCAACGGTCGAGTTGACCTACACAATTTTACAGGATACGTACCCATTTTGGATTGGCGATAAATCCCGATCACCAGCCATGCAAGATTCTGCTGCACATATTCCGCAAAATACGAGGAACGCACGAAGCAAAATCATGGTGGAAAGTGGCTTTGTTTTAGTTAAAACGTCCGTTCCAACTCGTCTTCCCTGTCCGTTTTTCGCCATGTTGTTATGTGGGTCAAAGGTCATCGCGCACGGGTTATCTTTTTCATTTGGATAGTATGCGACGACTGTTTGCAAAATTTGGTTTAAAGTTCATGAAAAAGTTACAGGCTGCAGCATGACATTCATCATGTGACCTTGGTCACGAGCGTGGTCACGAGTGCAGTGTTTAAAGAAATATCATTCGATGCCAAAGTTTCTTTCATTTTCTTTTACTGTTCAGATAATTTATTTGGTCAAGGTGGTTTCAATTTAGATTCCTTATGACTGCGGTTTATGAACAAATACAAGGAAGGACTCTCCGAGATTCAAGCTCAGACAATAAATGGGGAATTCCCCTTTAACCTTTCATTTAAACAGGTTTTATTATTATTATTATTATTATTATTATTTCTTTCTGGTATTCATACCAATTAGGATTCCTCAATAGGGCTCATTGGTGAGGAAACCCATGAAGAATTAGAATTAGAAATGGCCAGAGACACCGGGGAATCCCCTTGCTCTTCACGAAAGAATGCTCTGGGATCTTTAGAGTGCGTTACCATTACCTAACACACTGGACCAACGGCTTTACATCCCTTCCGAAGGATGGAGCAAGTGTGGTTGAGTGCCTTGCCCAAGGGCACAGGTACCGCAGCCAGATTCGAACCCGCAACCCCAAGTTTGCAACCATGATTGCGAGTCTAACCAGTCGGCCACGGTACCCCCGATGATACTTGTTGGGGGTAATTCTTCCTCCATGAATGGATACACCGGCTTTGTTGGGCTATTTTGGGTTCGAAATAGACCCATACATTATTCTGAAGCGCTTTCCAGAGTAAATTAGATATATCCTGAAAAGACGCCGTCAAATTTGGCCGTTTTTGAGCATTTTTCAAAAATTCAAGGTCACGTGACTTTAAACTTTACTTGTGCCCTCAGTGTTTAGGGTTAGGGTATTACCAGGTACGCGTGAACTTGAAAGACTTGCTCAAGTTTAATTTGCCTTTAGCAGCGCAGCGCCCTCTTGCGATCAAATACGGTCAACCTACAGTGTGTATCGCCGAAGTTCCACGTACGTTCCGGCCGTGGACTTTCACTTATTTCTCGAATTAATATGGATGTCCACCTTCTTCTTCCATGTTAATAATGTAAGTACCTTATGACAGTATTCATCTACATCGTATTCGTACATATGTGCGTACAAAACCGTTTTAAACCTTGCTAGAGGGGAAAATATTGTACGGTTGGACACATCGCGATCGAGGCTGCGTTCGCGCAGGGTACTCGACGTGTCTGGTACACCCGAATGGGGCGGCTGGGGCTCAGTGCAGTGCTTTTAAAAAAAAACCTTATCGACGTTCTCAATACATCATTGGATTGGATGACAAATATTGCCCGGCGAAGTGTGCGTAAACTTGAGAGGCCGACGCCAACTCGGCAACTTTTTCACTCATTTTCATGAAAACCAAAAAGAGTTCAAGAATCAACCGTTCACTTCAGCAAATTTCTTTGAGTTTGAAGCATATGAAAGATAGGCCTACTGAAAAAAATGTCCCGAAACAGAAATGTTGCAAATGTGATTATTTGATACTTAGGAAAGTAGATTTTTGTTCTACACGTACTTGCCCCATAAATTTATTATTATTATTATTTCTTTCTGGTAAATTCATACCAAGGATTCCTCAATAGTGCTCATTGCACTGTCACTCGCAAGCGTGAGGAAACCCATGAAGAATTAGAATTAGAAATGACCAGAGACACCGGGGAATATCCCCTTGCTCTTCACGAAAAAATGTTCTGGGATCTTTAGAGTGCATGGTTACCATTACCTAACACACTGGACCAACGGCTTTACATCCCTTCCGAAGGATGGAGCAAGTGTGGTTGGGTGCCTTGCCCAAGGGCACAGGTACCGCAGCCGGAATCGATCCCGCAACCCCAAGTTTTCCATGATTGCAAGTCAATGAACCAAACCACTCGGCCACGGTACCCCACCTAAATTGGATTTAAAATCATACTCGCTGTGTTTTTGTTTAGGTACCACACCTTTCAGCATAAAGTACAGTGACCTTCAGTCTGTGAGTGGCAATCTCAGGTCGATCACAACATGGAAGAGGTCCTAAATAACCTGATTAAGGAAGCAAGTTCAGGGAAGCACAAAGCTATAAGAGAGGCGTGCACCAAGGCTTTAGGTAAGATTCAAAAATGTGATGTCAGTTGCCTAATAAATCCCACATTGGGTGGTTATTGTTTAGAGCCATGAATTGCCATCCCGAGTCATCTGTGCATGCGTCGACTTTGCCATGTCGTCGTCGTCTGATTTCTAGGACGGTAGTTGAAGCAAATCAACATCGTGGTGACAACGGCAATGTTTGACCTTCATCAACACGTTTTTGAATCACATGACTGATCACAAGTCGTCGTGAAAGTCGAAATGGATTCAAAGTAGGGTGGGATGTTTTGTGCAACTACGTTGTTGCGGTCAGATTTTCCACCGTCGTTTTCCTCTCCGTCGTCCAATCGAAAGCTCACTACTGATGACATGGCTAAAAAGAAAATCCACTCACTATTATAAAAATAATAAATGTTTATGAGTGCAATGGGAGGAATATAGAATACAATGAATATGTTAATTTCTCATTTTATAAAATCGCCACATTTTAAAATTGTAGAAAATATCTTCTTTTCAAATCAAATATAAAATATTTTAAATTACCTCATTAAAATAAAATTAAAATCGGTAGACTTGGGACTGTCAGGGTTAAAAATTAGTTGCATAAAAATGTGCAAAACAGCTGGCTTCGTTGGATAAGTCAAAATTAAATTTCACTATGACCTTTAAATTCAGCATAAATGCCGACGTGTGAATGTAAATTAAGCAAGAGTATGTCACCATCTGTACCAGCAGAAATACCGGTAGGAAATTACAGTATTTCAGTAAATAATTAAAAATCTACCAATAAAAACTATTTTTAGTATCTTCAATTTCCTGTGTTATATAGGAGAGAAAAATCTACGCAAATGAAAAATGATGCATCATTGTATTAAGAAAAAAGATATTGCCATCTGGTTCAAAATTTTCTGCTATGGTATGTTGGTATTTTCTTTCGGAATAAATAATTAAAATAATTTAACAGGAGGGGCTGACAAGTCTTTTATTTAGGGAAAATAATCTTCTGAAGAATATGCAGTTAAATTTTGACAATAAGAGCACAACATTCTGCTTAATTTAAAATGAGAAGTTTAGGTCCCAATCCGTTGTTCTTCATTGTTTTCAATCCTGATAATACAAGGTTCCTGTTATAACAAGGTAATCTGCAAAGTCTTAATGACCTCTCATGACATGTATGAACTAGTTTCACCTGTAGTAAACATGACCAGAGGCCGATTTCACAAAGCGCTAAGACACGTCACTCTTCTTATCTTGGTACGTTGGTATGGAAATTAGGACGCATTGAACATGCCTTTTGTGAAATAGATCCCAGGTCTCAGTGGTTAGTTGATAATTTGTGCTAACTGGTGAGACCCGTTACTTGATCTAAATACATGACCAGGGGCCGATTTCACAAAGCGCTAAGACACGTCTTAGGAAGGGTCGCTCTTATCTTGGGACATTGGTATGGGAATTAGGACGCATTAAATGAACTCGTCTTAACTTTTGTGAAATGAATCCCAGGTTGAGTACGATCTAGCAGAGCTGAATTCTCCAGTTTTATGTTAATTTGTCTTCTATTTACACACAATTTCAAAGCGTCAATAACATTCTTTAGAGAACAAACACTTCATTGCATGGTGTTTAGGAAACAGATGTGCCTTCCAACTCGATTGTGTTTAGGTCATTGATATGCCTCTTGCATACAAGTGCATGTATTGTGCACTGTATTGTCGCCCTGGTACAGAGCTTTATTATGCCATGGCTGTGTTTAGACCTGTCCGCATTGGACTGTTTTTGGTCAAACTTACTGAGACGATGGATACTTTTCCTATTTTTAATCCAGTGGAAGCGGTTGATATGTCACATTACTGGGTAATCAAGCGGTACATTTATTCGCATAATTGCCATGTGTTTAATCCGAATTCCACTCCATAATATGCACATTGCAATATCCACCAGCGTCATGCACAGTGCACATTTTATAGTGAGCTGGTTATCCATGGATGCGTTATACCCCCATATGCAAAATGTACGTATGTATTGACTCTTAACATGCTAAACAGCTGTTTATTGTGTGCATAAATTGTTAACACCATATGGTGTACATGTACATGTACTGGCGCTGCCTGCATTACAATGTACTTTATATCTGTATAAAAAGGGATTTGTAACATTTTCAAAGAATCAATATTATGTAATATATACAAGGATCTGGATTTCTTTTCTCTTGTTTTTTATTTTTATGGGGGCCGCGCCGGCGAGGGGGGGAGAAGGTGGTTGGTGTTGAGGGATAATTTCTTCTTGAAAAATTGATATTTTTCTGTTAATTTTTGAATGAGATAGTGATTTAATTATGTAAGGTTTGAGATAAAAGGTTACAATTTATGAAATTTTGCAAAGTGCAATGCAGAAATTATTGAATTTTATTATCAGATTCAACTGGAAGCAGAATAAAATGTCTGGCCTACGAACACAACACATGGGGTAGTTACAGGCCCAGTGTGACAACTTTAAAAAAATTGTGTAAAAGGCTTGATTTATGAATCAGACCAATTAATAAAATACAGATCATGTTTTTGATTACCAAAGCTGGTTTTCTAATCCTGTTTTCTAAACCTGTATTCTTTGTCTTGACAATCTTGAAGATGCCTTGGATCCCAAGGACACCACGCCCACCCTACCCCCCTGTGAGCTTCGAGAAGCCTGCCTCTTTCCGCTACGCTTGGCCCTAGAATCCAGGAACAACAAACTTGCTGCACATGCTGTCTCTGGTCTACAGGTACATATTGATCATGTTCAAATGACGTCACTTTTTTACAAATTGTCACGTGCATCAGGATTTTGAGCGTAAATTTTTTGTGACGTATCGGTTGCACCGTATTTCAAACAAATTTCGAGCAACACGTGCGCGTGTTTGGAACATTTTTTAGGGTGTGCGTGTGCGTACTTCATGGCATTTAATACTCCGTTGCATTTTTCCTACGAAGATGACGTCTGTGGTCGATACATGTGTACTAAAAATTTCACAAAATGACAATTGATAGAAGGTCTGTTTTTGATGCAGGCTTCATCATCACTCTTAAAGAAAGGAGTCAAAATAACACACTATTGACTTTTGAACTGTTGCAAAAACATGAACTCTAATTATTTCAGTGTTCTAAATGGATTCCGGTATATTGAGGAAGATTGGAGTTGAATTTTGCTATTAAGAGTATTGATGATTTTAGGGTTAAATAATGGCTGAAATTATGAGATAGATCAGATGATTTATATGATTCCTTGATTGGTTTAATTTCTTGACAGAAATTGATCTCAGATGGCCGCTTTCAGTCAGATCCGTCTAAGGATGATGAGGAACATCGCCTTCCGTTGCAGGTTCTACAAACGGTGGCTGCATCACCCCAGCTCAATGAAGAAATACAAGTTGAAGTTATGAAGGTATGCCTCATAAAAGACAGATTTAGATGCACATTTTTCGCAATTGTGAACGCAAAAATTGTCAGGCCATGACTCAAATTTCTCCTGCCATGTTGGTATGTTGCCCTTTTCTTATTTATGGACATGACAGAAGCCAAGACAAGGAACAAGAGAGGGTTCGGTCTTCTTGCCTCAATGGCATCCGTGAAATTCTTTCCATGCAAAATACTGTTAATAGCACTGGTCATATTATGAGGTCTTAGAACCCAGGTTCGAATATCAGTTTGAATATCACTAATGCTTACTCATGAATATTCATGTTGTAATTCTTGTCCAATAGATTCTTTTGACGGTGACGTGCTCCACTGCCTGTGCAGTCAGTTCCCTGTCAATCATCAAGGTGTCAGAGGTCAGAATTATATGCAAATTATATGCAAATTAGCTCTAGCTGCCTCTCTTTCAATGGATTTTTGAGTTGAAATATAAATAAAAAATTTATTTCAACAGTCTCTACAAAGATATTCTGCTAACACCAAATTCGTGTTTAAAAAAAAATAAAATAATAGTGTATATTCTGTGTGTCGTTGTGTGTACCCACAGTTTTGCTTAACGTCGCATAACTTGGGTAAGCAGGATATACTGCGGGCGTGTCAAATCACGCTGCTTCAAATTGTCAGCATTCTATCCCAGAATGCAACGCTACAGGTCAAACAGGTAACGACGTGAGATCGACAGGATTTGGGTGCACTATATACTAACCCTCATGTCATGTTGTGTGCATGGTTTGTTTAACAGTGGTGTATAAACTAATAATTCATCATGGCTAGAACATTGGGGCTATATATTAATCATGTTATATTGTATGGAAATAGTCGGCATTATATACCTCATGAGTAGATTCCTGTCATCTGAATTGGTTAAAAATGGGGGCATTGAATTAGCTAGAATTCTGACTATGCCCACGGGCATAGTCTTTGCTATGCCGGTGGGCATAGTCAGATAGCGGGTTCCGGACGCGCACATCGCGTAGCATAGCTGTGCACTAACTATGCAGCTGCATGCTTCACGTAAACATTCAGCAGGACGGTAATGGTGGAATCTCGAGGTCGTTTTCATCTGAAGTCCTTAAGAAGAGGCCTACAGTGAAAACAGTGTCAGGTGAAATGTGCTACTAAAGTGTCGGGTGATTATGCTACCATTTTTTGCTGTAATTATACAACTTTTCCGCCGTAGACCAGCTTCCGAAATCGAAACTCGATGGACTACTGTCAAGACTGTGTACCATTACTTTTAACCAATCAGATGACAAAAATCTACACATTCGGTATATAAAACAAATATTGACTGCTTTTTATTCGTGTCATGGTTAAGATTATAGGCCCTCGGTGATCTCGAAGCCATGACTATGCCCCTCGGGTTCCGCCTCGGGGCATAGTCATGGCTTCGAGTTCCCCTTGGGCCTGTAATCTTAACCATGCCCCTCATTGCAGTCAAGATTTGTACACTATTGCATGACAATAGATAACTATAGCACAGTATCCATTCTTCCATGTGTATGCGTATTTTTTTCCCTCAATATGTTTTTTTTTTTACAGAATTTTGATAAGTTTATTTTGATTTGGTTTATTTTGTACTGCATTGTTGCACATTGCACAGTTAGCTCATTGGTGTAGTGGATTTTTAACCAAAATTTGACCCCGGAGTACTAAAGCGAAAAGGTCACCCTGTGTGTTGCCAAAGTTACTGGGTCTACACTAAAACCGGTGAACTGTTTCCCTGTGCTTCACCAATGGACATTTCAGATTACCAGTGAATGTTTAGACACAGACATCACCCTTTAGTAGTTGTCAGCCTGATCATATAGTTTATTTGTGTTTGCATGTGTAGCTGTGCATAGAATGTTTCCATCAGTCACCGCATGCAGGCGTTCGCGCCATCTCTACGCTGACAATGAAGCAGACTGCTGGTTGTTTCAGTCGCACTCTGGAAACCTCAGAAAACTCTGAAACGCAAGAACCCACGGTAATGAGAAAAAAACCACTAAAATATGTTCACATCTCGTGTTATAGTCGGTGCTTTCTTAAAAAGTCTACCACAAGTAATTATTATTATTTCTTTCTGGTATTCATACCAAGGATTCCTCAATAGTGCCCATTGCACTGTCACTCGCAAGCGTGAGGAACCCCATAAAGAATTGGAAATGGCCAGAGACACCGGGGAATCCCCTTGCTCTTCACGAAAGAATGCTCTAGGATCTTTAGAGTGCGTTACCATTACCTAACACACTGGACCAACGGCTTTACATCCCTTCCGAAGGATGGAGCAAGTGTGGTTGAGTGCCTTGCTCAAGGGCACAGGTACCGCAGCCGGGGGGCGGTTTGAACCCGCAACCTCAAGTTTTCACCGACATTGCGAGTCAATGACCCAAACCACTCGGCCAATTATGTAATGACTAAGACATGCTAATGCACTTTTTGATGTGCACTCATGCGAAATTATTTTGAATGTTACTTTAAAAGCTGACACAATTCCTACAAAATGTCTACTTTTCCCACAAAATTTTAGATGATTTTGTTTTTTGGAAGTATAATTTGCTTTGCTCTTGCTGTAAGTGGCATACTAAAACATTAGTAAAAAGGTGCCTTTTTATGTGCAAATTTCAGTCCGTTTTAGAAACCTATCTTAATAGTTATGACTGATCTGCCAACAAGATTCTTAATATTGCACGTTTTCACAAAGTAGATGCTTACTAACCAACTGTTCTTTGTTGTTTTCTTGAACTAATTGACATGAAACAGCAGCTGGATACAGGGAAAGAAAGTGCAGGTTTGTACTGTGTTTCTTGTTAACTGTTTTATGTGTGAAGTATTTTTACATTGGCACCACCATCCTGTTTTGTTGTGCAATTTTGTAGTGTGCCGAGTGTCACTCGCGCACATTTTTTGAAAGCTACTTTGAGAGTGCAGCAGCCAATTTCAGCAGCAGCCAAATGTTGGTGTGCCCCGTTACATTTTACATCTTGTTTTTGTAAATTCAGGACACATTCTTGAAATACTTTTCATCTCAAAGAGTGAGTACATAAAGTACAATTCATATAAAATAGTTTAAAGGCCATTTTTAATGATTTTTGTACGAAAAATAACACATCAGGTGTAATGGGGGACACTAAATGTCACACTTTTGGACCCCTAATTTATAAAAAGACCCTTATGCCCTTTTCAAAAGTTGCGCAATCTACACACTTTTTCGTGAAATCGGCTGCAGGACTTTTCAGGTCGGAAATGTTATAAAATAATTGGATGGACAATATGTGTTGTCGAAGCTCAGTTTTCAAAACCAAAGATTCCTGTTTTGAAATTCATATTCTTGGATAGAGCTATATGCTGTTGTAGAGCTGGCAGACACTTTTTCATTGTTGCATATCGTTGTTTTACACCTTGTTCGTTTTTAACATTGTTGCTTTGCCATTTTTTCTTTCTTTTGCTTAAACTGCATGGACTCATACTCGTAAGTTGTAATTTTCTGTTATTTTCATGCTTTTGTTATCATATTTGATCGTTAGCTGGCTCACTATTTTTTTATCTATTTCACTGTAAAAATTAGTACAATAGTAGCCTTTGTTAAGGCCTCGCAGCTGGGTGGGTGTGTCGCGCGCCATGTGACGTGGCCGGGGGAGCACTGCAGCTGCGACACCTTTGCCGTCCCGGAATAATTATTTATTAACGTATTACAGCCCCTGTTACTTTATTCATCCCTGCTTGTTGTGCTGCGAATGTATGTTTGTGTTGGCGCGCGCGCGCGTTGTATGTGAAGAGCGTACGCGTGATTAAAAATCGGTGCGCGCGAACCTGATTGGCTCGCACACTGTGTCATACGATCATTAGCATTTTGCTACCTCTCAGATAGCAAAATTCCGGAACGGCAAAGGCCGAGCAGCTGGCGCTGCGCGTCCCGTCCTCCTCACATGGTTTTCTTTCATTTTTATGATGTATTAGGTGAACAATTTGGCATAATCTGCTTGGATTTTTGTTATTTGAAATTTATTAACTTCGGCAAACAAAAATACAATTTTTCATTTGAAATTTATTTTGCAGCCGAAAAAAAAGGTTAATTAAATTTTCCTTTTTTTTTATCAACAGAAAACAACAACATACCCGGCTCGACGCTAGATCCCCATGAAGCGTATGTCCAAGTGCTGCAGTATTTCTGTTCTAAACTCAATGAATCACAAAGGTAAGGTTCAAACATTAAAATCTTAACTTTTTTTCAACTTGAAAATGCTCAAAATTTCTCACAAAAAGTCATTAACCGTGCCCATTAACAGTAAATATCATTCAAAATGGTCAGATTGCATCTCCTTTTCTCACCGCGATGAAATTAATTTCTAAAAGTCACTTTTTTCTTTAGTTTTGGCTTAAAATTTGTTATTTCTGTGTTTATCCCAGAGCCTTACAGGGTCACCACGGCAACCACAACCAGCCACTCCTAACACTAAAGTTGGAGGCTGTTCTGGCCATGCTGAGTAACGCCGGCCGTGAGCTTGGCCAAAGCTCAATTGTGGTTAGAGCCATCTGGTAAGAAAAATGGCATTATAGTGCCTATAAAAAATACTATTTCTCAAGACCCCTCCCTCCCGAAATACTACTTATCAAGATTTTTCTGTCGGCACCATGAAATGTTAACATCTTACATTAACATCCTCCAACCTCTATAACTGGGCATTTAATCTTCGTCTCTTAACAGGTTTCCACAGACTTAAAGGCACAGGCTCGTCAGCAATGCGCGCGCGCCAAATTCGTGCCACGAATTTGGCGCGCGCGCATTGCTGACGAGCCTGTGCCTTTAACATCTATGAGCAAGTTCGGGCAGGCGACTATAGTTAACTAGACTAACCATAGTCGATCTAGATGTCACTCGAAGGCTGCGTGGTTTGACTAGCTAGTCTGACTAGAGGAACCAAGCCCCGTGGGTAGGTTAGTCTAGTTAACTATAGTCGCCCGCCCGAACTTGCTCTAGATTGCCACAGAATTTTTGAAGAGTCTTTGGTTTCAGTACCAGAAAGAATTACTAATAATCTTGCTACAAATCCTAAATTACCTTTTGATTTCCCAACACCAGGCAGCAGCTATGCCCTTGCCTTATCGCGATCCTGGGCATCCCACGAGATGAGAAATCAGTCGTCTCCTCCCACCAACACCCAACCCCCTCCTCCGCCCCTAGCACCGAGACCCACCACGCCCCTCACGCAGGCATTCAAGACCAGGGGCGTGGCTCAGGGGGCTCCTCGGCCGCACCAGCCACGGGGAATTCATCGGCGCGGATCGTTTACGGTATCGCGACGGAGTTGGTACGGTTGGTGGGTGGTCTGGAGACGATGCGACCGGTGTTGGGGTCGCTGTTTCATCGGATGTTGCTGTACCCGCCCCCTGTACACAGGAACGAAGCTCTCAAAGTCTTGAAAGAGGTATCTGAAGACTGTACCAAACCTCAATCTAAAGTCAAACCTATTTTACCAGGGTCCTTAGATTTTGGCGTATATCGTGAAATTATACACACCATTTGACCTGATTTCTTTAATATTAACCAAAAAATAAGAATGTTTACTTAACTGATGTACTACAGGAATTTACAATTCTGTTTATTCTTTTCTAAAGATGCTTGGAACGCCAGAGCGTGTTCTTGATTTGGCTGGCCCCCCAGATGTGGATCAGGAATCTGATAGGAACACAACTGGGAAGACGGGGTGCAAGACTAGAAGCACCGCTATGGACCTGCTTAAACTGTGAGAAATGTTTTTAGAGAAAACTCTTGATATTACATACAGAATGTGTCACAAGTCGCGAGTCGGGAAACACTGCAAAATGCTTTACAATCATGTTACAATTGTAACATTGCCTCAGGAGTCATGTCACAAGTCTTATTAGGATGCAAAAAAAAAAGTTAAGCAAGAGTTTTTTAAAAACAGTTGACCAAGGAAGGAAATAAATCCTTGAATTTGTTTTCCGGTATTTCTTATATTAAGATTTTTCAATTTTTGTTGTCACTAATGTTTTACTGATAATATATCAAGATTGTTAAATGTTGTAAGAAATTGTTTACAACTTCAGGTTGATGGATGGAATATCAGGAGCCACCCAATCTCGCGATAGTGCCGTGTGCCTGTCCAGCGTGGCCTGTGTGGGGGCGCTCTTGTCATCGTTGGATGAGATCAGCCAGGGAAAAGGACTGAACGAGAAACAGGTGGAATTAATCCTGAGTCGGGCCAGCGAGGTGAAGAAACGAAATGGTGAGAAGAAAACAATTGCCACGATGGGTGACTGGCTTTATGCATTAATGATTCCATGTACAAAACCAAGGATTATACTAAGGTGAAATGAAACACCAGAAAAGGATTTCACGAAAAAGTGCATAGCTTTTGCAAAGGCTTAGTTTGCATGAAATTATCACCAGAATGTTGCTATTAAACTATTAAACGTAGTTGCACAAGCTTTCGTAAAATCAGCTGCGGCCGGTGGAGAAGTGTCTGTTTTAAACTCACTTTTCAGGGAATGATTTTTGTTTTACTGAAATTAAGATCCGTTTTCTTTTTTCCACAAGGTCACAAGGAAATGAAAGATGACTTGCCAACACCCGAACTTGTGATTTTAGGCAGCCAACGACAACAGCAACCTACTGAGAATGGAGATGAAACCAGCTTGGGTTTAGATTCTCAAAGAGAAGGAGATGCTCAAGAAATTGAAGAATTTGGCGAGGAGAGGATGGATGATGCTGGTTTGGGGCAAGAAGATAGTGGGAAAGAGGATTCCGAAGAAAAGTGTGCGTTATCTGCGGATGTTTCGCCCCAAATTGAGCCAGAAGAAGAAGAGGTTCATATCGCTGATTTGGGCAATCATGTGGCTGATATCAAAGAAGGCTCTCTTGAGATTGTTAAGGAGTTGGTCACCATGGACGACAAAACTGACGAAAAGGAGGCAGGAAGGGAAGGCTTGGAGGGGGAAATCTCTAGAGATGAGACAGATGAATCTTCGAAAGAGGATGCTCCGGATGAACAGTCTCAAGAACAGTCTGAATCGGAAGACGCAGACTCGGAAACGGTCGCCTTGCCAATGGATGGGATCCACGTAGTCACCTACGACCAAGACCAAGAGCTTAATCCCGACGACCAATCCTCCGCCTCCCCTCCGTCGTCGACCTCATCATCATCCCCGCTTATTTCACCGGAGAGATTCCAAGCCGAGTGTCTACTAGCAGAACAGCGTGAAGCCATGGAACGTCTGGCCCAGGAGAACTTAGAACGTGAACGGCAAGGCGCCAGGGACTTCGCCGGAGCTCTAGTTGCTCTTCTGCCCGTCATTATTCCAATGGTGGATTCCGTGGATGAGGAGCTACAGAAATTTGCATCCAAATTCGTAGCAGGTATGGTTTAGTGGGTAGGCAACCGTGCTCATGATTAATAGGTTGTGGGTTCGAGCCTTGCTAGTGCCAACAATTGCCTCGTCAACTCGAGCGATATTTGGGCAGCCACCTTGTTGAAGAGATGGCAGTGATAATAGGAGAAGTATAAATGCAACTGTATGCAACCACGTGTTAAAACTGGTGTGCTTACACCATTTTTGTAACAGTCTTTACTAAATTCTTGATTTTGTGGAATTCCTCACGTGCATGCATAATTTAAAACATAGCTTGTACACCTTGCAACGGTTCGGGTAGTTCTGTTTACCATTTTGGGTGATGATGGTAGTGGTGTACATGTATTTATACTTCTAAATTCAACTGTATGTGCACTGTACAAGAATCTAGTTTTATGCAACCAATAAGAGATTCCATGTTCAGTTCTTAGCCCAACATTTTTAAGTTTGGACCTTGTTTATCAAGCTTTTCAGAATTTTGAGAGAGGGGGTGTATGTTACAGAATCCTGTCTTCACAGCACTTGGACTTTGATGGATGTGGTCAAGTTCTTTTTTAGCAAAAATGTATAAAGATATTTCTGTTCATTTCCTGATTTTATTTGTTTTGTTTCTTAAGTTTTGTTTTTATGATCGATACTACAATTTTATTCTTATTTGCTCTGTTAGGTCATTCCTTCCGGAAGCAAAACATTGGTAAAACTTCGGAGGACGTCACCGCATTAGAAGCGGCACCAGTCATAAATGCGGACGGCATCTACGTGGCTTCGTACTTTGGCTTACTGCTTAATCTCAAGTTGATACGCAGTGGACACTATGAGAATCCGGGCCTGCTTCCTCTTACAAAAGTAGGTATAGAATGTAATTATTGATAATGTCATTATTGTGAAATAAGGCGATTACTGCATGGGTGCATACGATAGGAAATTTTTAAAATTGCAATTTTGGCATCTCTGTACCAGAGCAACCGTGCCCTGTGGGCTGGTTCCAAATGGTCAACCAGACACGACTAACCATCGTCGACTAGACTGCGTTCGGTTGCAAATAGTCAAACTATGGTTAACGATGGTCGTGAATCGAACTTGCTCTAGGGTTCTCAGTTCTAGGTGCATGTTTTCGGTAAGTTTTACAGTGAATTGTGTTAATTTGTCAACAGAATCAGTTCATTGAGAGCGTGCATGACTGCGGCATTCTAGTCTACCTCTCCACAACCTGGCTGGGCGAATTATACCAGACGCTAATCACTAGAGACCTGTTGGGTGAAGCCGGCTATAAACCACGATCCTTCCATTGTAACAAGGCACTCATCTCCCTGCTAAACGGTGAGTATGACCCTCCCCTTCGTCTCAGTCAACTAGTCTGATGCTGTTATAACCGAGCGTCAGACTATTTCATAGACATCGTTAACGGTAAGCAACTGAAAATGTGCCTTAACTGCAGAGCCAAACTTTGCCTAAGAGACTGAAGTTTCCAAACGCGTGCATGCTCAACCACGCCATGACCATGAAATAGTGCTTAACTCGTCTGCTATAGTAAGTACACCTTTTCATCTAATGCTAAAGCAGCGCCAGGAAATTGGCCCCATGTAGTAAGAAGCCTGTTAAAGGATCTATCCAAGAAAGATTGTGACCCCAAAACTGGTGTTCTATCGCATGTTTTAGACAAAGAATGCCTGATTGGAATATATGGATGAGGTTTTAAAGAAATCCATGTTATTTTTTGCAGATATTGATGGTCTTGGCAGCCAGGAGCTAGGAGGCCATATGCTACACGACGCTCCGTCTCATAACCAGAAACTACTGTCCATTATTACCAAGAGCACAACAAGAGCCAGTAAAGCAGGTAAGGGCTATATCCAGCAATAAGGCTTGGGAATCGACATCACGACGCCATTATTGACGTCATTCTCGTCCGCCATACTTCAAGGTAGTGTCGGTTGCTATTCGAACTGGCGTGCAGCATCGTCAAGTTTGGATATGCGAGAGCGCCCACGCAATTCCATATCACGCAAATAACGACCTAGTCATTGAATTCCACATACCGCGGCGCGCGCGTCCTGCAAGCATGAGACCAAAACAAGCTGAACGTACATCGCGCACGTTACTGCCACATAACATGGCGGAAACCACTACATTGTGACGTTGCATCTTGAGCATCTTTATGCAAATTATGATGCGTATGTACATTGGCAGGTATGTTTTCAATAGAGGTCACATGTATTATAGGTGTGGTTTTTCAACCAATCTAGTCGTTGCAGAATTTCTTGGCATTTTGAAAAGACGGCAGTCAATGTTTTGACAGCTCAATGGTTTTTGTAAACATTCCTGCATGATGTAATTTATTCATTGACCTGTTGACCTCCAGGAATGACCTTCACCCAGGACATCCTATTGACGCTATGGAAGCAGCTACTATCAGTCCTAGCCGTACCGCTCACCATGCGTAGTGTGTCTGGTATTGGTAGCATCGCTCTCATGTTGGGCACTGAGGGGGCTAAGGAACAGCATCTACGAGATCGGGATGCTATCTGCCTTAGTCTGGAGGCGCTGCGTAAGGCGGCGGCGCTTAGCTGCACTTTAGGTAATTACTCACATTCTGCATGTATCGTTCAAGTCTGCTCTTCATTTGGCTCTGTTTTCAACTGATTTTTTTACACTTTTGGGCCTGAATGAATATCTATTTGTCCGAAGACTTAAAGGCTCGTCAGCAATGCATTCGTGCCACGAAATACGCAGCTCCACAGCAAAGGCATGGAGCTGCGTATTTCGTAACACGAATTTGGCGCCCGTGCATTGCTGACGAGCCTGTGCCTTTAAAGTCAACTCTTGAAGTAAAATGTTGGGTCATCGCAAATGATATAATGAGTCTTTAATGCACATGTCGACTTAAATCTGATTGATGTTATTTTGACAAATTGTTCAGGTCTTCCTGCCCGTTGTGCGGACCTCTTCTCCCAAATCGCTAATACCTCCTGTATGAGTGAAGACCCATCACTTCGCACCCAGCATCAACCCTCGTTAGGAGGGGGCGGAGTCAGTGGCGCTGGGGGAGGGGGTGATACCTCGTCTAGTGGCAAGATGGGCCTTAGAGGGCGCTCTTCGAAGGGCCAGGCTATTCGGTTACACGCAGCTCATGTGTTGAGTCTGGATGCCATACTGTCTATGGGTCTCGAGATGGGGAGCCATGCTAGCGAATGTTGGCAACATATATTCAGGTGAGTCCAGAACCAGACTTGCTATAGACTGTTTGCACTGGCTGACATTTTAGAGACCAGATTTGTTTTAATGAGGCCCATACTTCTGTCATCCAATACCATTATCCCTAACTTATTATGAGTAGTATAACTGACTGTTACCCCTGATCATATGGCTTCATTATATCACTCCATATACCATCTCAGCTCCCTGGGTAGTAGAGTATACAGCCCTGGCTGCCTATTAGGCATTCAATGTCTAATCAAACACATCAACATTCACTACCCTCTCAGGTACAATGTGTGGCAAAGTGTCTCACCCAAGGACACACGTACCATGGATGGACCAGACCGGGATTCGAACCCACAACCTTCGGAATTCACCAAGGTCTTGAATACGACTCACTGAACCACATGTGCATTACGTTCTGTGTCACACACAAATTAATCTGTTGAATTGAATTTTTTGTCCAGATGTTGTGCCTACGTGTCTCAGCTGGAGCATTGTCACTTTAGCAGCGGCAACCAGCCCTCGATCCCCCTGCCTAAGGTGACCGATTCCCCCCAGAATTCACCCCCAGTTGCCCCCGAGGACCTGGACCTCAGTATGCCATCATACACGGCCATCTCGTCGGCATCCACTGCCCCCATCGCGCCGACGTTTGACGTATCGGACGTTATTAATAAGGAGATGGGCAAGGATATGGGGTTTGAGGTCGGGTCAGCGAGGGGCGGAATGCTCAGTACTGCTACAGCGGCTAAAGTGGTCTGTGGACTTTCCTCAGAAGTTGATAGGTTAGTTGGTTCTTGTTCAAGTCGGGGTTGTAGTTGAGTCCACCACAAGTCCTCACAAGCCTTCACAAATCCACAACAAGTCCCTGGGTCTTAATTCAAGTCACAAGCTATTCAAATGAACTCTAACAAAGGCATTCTTTTGTGCGTGTTCATCCTTTGCTTCTTGTTACTGGACTTGTGCGGGACTTGTCACGGACTTGTGATTTTTATATTGGCTCTGGACTTGTGATGGACTCAACTACAACCCTGGTTCACATCACATTATATTCAAAGGAGCTGTAACAAAGGCTTTCTTATGTGCGTGGTCGTCTTTTGTTTCTTGTGTTATGTAATGCACATAAAAGATCCAAGAGCACTCTTTCGTGAAGAGTAAGAGGATTCCCCATTGTCTTTGACCGTCGGCTGCCAATGGCACCACCCACCTATGTATCTGGATGTTTAGGTGGAAGACACAGAACTTTTTTCTTCTTAAATTGATATCGCAGGTTTTTTGACGAAGCGGCCAATAACTTGAACCTGCAATCTCTGATTGCTTTCCTTCGTGAGCTAAGAACATCGTCACGACGTCAGCTGTACCAGAGCTCTACGCACCAAACAGAAAAGGTACACATGTCTCTAACTGTTCCAAACCTAAAACATAGGATGAGAGACCTCTGATACACCAGGCAGAGATGCTGTACCAGCTGAGGTGTGAAACACAGCAGTATACTCACAGTGGTATACCATACATATACCACTGTGCTTGATACCTCACGTGGTAGAGCATCTGCCCGGAGTGTCGGAGGTCTTGGGTTCAAATCCCTATAAGGACCATATTTAACAAGACATAATTAATCAGAGGCCAGATTCGTATATTTATACCAGGGGGTAGCGGTAAGAGAATTTGCAGACATTCACTACGGGGGGTAGGTCCTGTCGTTTTTAGACTTATTTCATGTCTGACTTCGTGTATAATGTACCAGTTATGCATTGGGTACTTCCCATAATTGGTGAAGTGTACACGATCTCAGACTTGAAATAAGTCTAAAAACGACAGGACCTACCCCCGTAGTGTATACAGCAAGCCATTGGCAGCCGCTTTCTGGTCAGAAGTAGTTGTTTCTCAAGCCCGCTGTGACCGGCGTGTCATAGTAGAGTTTAGAGACTGTTTATATACCCCCATGTCTGCCTTTGTTTTCAGAGTGTGATAGCACCAACATCTCCCAGCAAATCTCTGAACACATCCGGTCAAGCCAGTACATCATTACTCCTGTTCCGCATGGGTGACGTTATCCTGAAGGTTGCACGGCATCCAAGTCGACCCCTATTGCACCTTATGCAGGCTTGGAGCGTTGTGGCCGCACATCTCGTTGAGGTTAGTCTCATGAGCGTGGAAATCTCGTAAAATCTCAAGTATTTATATTTTTGAACTGTAGGGATGTTGAATACTTCCACATTCAAGTAGTCCAAAGTATGTATGAAGAGATATGTGGGGTGTTATGGCCGAGCGGTCTAGTGCGTCGAACTTAAGTTCCTGTGCTAGAACTAGAATGTAGGTTCGATTCCGGGCTGCGACGGGTTGTGGCACCTGTGCCCTTGAGCAAGGCACTCAACCACACTTGCTCCCATTCCTGTAATTGGAATTGGTAAATAAATTTAAAAAAAAAAAAAATATGAAGTGACCTTGGTATGCTGATAATTCAAGCATTTCTGGAGTTGATTCCGACTAGTCAAGAATCGCGATTCCATTCAGATTCCATTCCATTTTCAAAACTTTTTGAGGAAATTGAAAGAATTAAATCTTGATAAAATTATCTTGCAACGATTTTACCAGTCTGTTGTTGAAAGTGTGGTCATTTTTAATCTAATTTGTTTTTATGGCAACTTATTTCAAGCTAATAAGAAACAGTTTGATAGGATTAGGAACGTTGCTCAGAGGGTAATACAAGCACCTTAGACGACTGTTGATGCTATCTTTGATGCTCGTATAATCGCCAAGGTAAAGGTAATCATAAATGATCCAACCATATAATAGATTTTAAATTCTGAATTTGTTTTATTTAGGCTGCGTGTCACAGGGACCGCCATGTGTCCAAGCAAGCCATCACGGCCATCCACGATGTCTTAACGGAGCTACTTCACTCCAAGACAGAACATCCACACTTCAACTTCCATGAAGCCCTTATCAAGCCGTTTGAGAGCCTTCTGTGCTTGGAGCTGTGCGATGAAGACGTTCAGGACCAGGTAAGATGTTGGAGAGATTTCTAAGATCTTAACCACTTGATGCTGGAGGACGTGTAAATGTTCTGGCAATGTATAGTCACAGGGGCGGTTGACGAATTAAAATGTCAGCTTTGTCGCAGTCTTCCATGGTTGACGTATAAACACGTCCATTGTCCACCATTCATTTGTACACACCGTGTTTTGAACTTGATGGCTGTGGACGGCCTGTCAGTGTAGCAAATTACGCTCTGTGGCAGCCGCCACCACTTTTGGTCAGAAGATTCATACAATGAATGTAGAAATGACTCCCAAGAGTCAGTATTTGTGGTGCTTGACCTGGTCCTAACTTTTGCCAATCAAATTTGCCTTTTAAAAAATTGGTATTTTTTGCAAAACATATTACCGGTGTCGTATAGCGCACATGTCTACCCTGCAGGATACTCCTGGTGCTGTTGCCATTATTACCACTGCCATCAGGGAATCACCAGAACCATTTCACTTTAACTAGGTAGCTGCCTGGCCAAGGCGCACAACCCTATCTGCACTTAGATTGTGGCATTCCTCCTACTGGATAATTCTGGCACTGTTACCGGATATGAGCACGGCTGTATACCCACTAGACCACTTATGCTTCTTGAGGTCTTTCTAAAAGTGTTTGAACGATATTTTTGTGCTAACTGTAAGCTTTCTCTCCAGGTCGTGTCTTCCATTTGCGAGGTTGTTGAAGCCTCCTTTGCCAACATCAAATCCGGTTGGCGTCCGTTATTCGGTGCACTGCGCGCCGTTCGTATCGTCTACAAACAACCGCAGCAGCCCGTTAAGAGCTTGGATCAACACGAGACGACGGAACGCACCGAGCATCCCTTAGCACCACTGTTTAACGTCTTCGAGGCCTTTCTGAATACTGACAACGTTGCTGTGTTTGCAAACGCCGCGGTGGACTGCATTTTGTGCCTGTTGAAGTTTCTCAGGGGTTCTGGTAAGTTTTGAATTTAAAAAAATAAAAATGTTTAATTAAAAAACAATTTATTAGCCAATCTAAAGTTGATGACCATACAAAATATTGTGTGTTACTTTGCTCATTGTACACCTATGCAATATCGAGAGAAAAATTTAGTAGAAAAATGTTGTTGTCTTTCCAGGCTGTTCCAGCGCCTCCCAACCCTCCACCCCCAACTCATCCCTTCCCCCTTCCCCCGATCGCCAACCCAAACCCCTAGACCTCTGCTTCCCAGCCCTCAACTATCTACACCGCTGCCACAAGATCCTAGCCTCCATTTACACCATGCCTTCATGCCCAATCTTCCGGGGAGCTCAAGCCATCAAATTAGGATCCCTTGAAGGGGCGGTCGAGCATCCCTTGACCCCTACGATGACCCCAACATTCCACACCACGGCCACACCTCCGGGGTGTCGACATGCTAACGGGGATGAGGAGGATTCGTACTTGTTTGAGCCGGTGACGCCCGAGCAGGTTGACGATGCCACAGGTTTAGCGCGTGTTTGGTTCCTACTCCTAGAGGGGCTAACAGGTGCTGTATCCACCTGCCCAAGGAATTATCAGCCACAGACCCTGGAGCTTCTGTTTGAGCTGTTACGGTCTGTGCTCTCCATCCCAGGTAAGATTTGAACAAATAGTATTTATTCATTTCATTTATTTACACACGATAAGCTCAAACAGTTAACGAGAACTGATATCCACTGGGCTTTGCAAACACTTATAAAATTGGTACAATAAAAATAATTTATTGCGGGGACTTGGGTAATTTAAAACCCTAATCACTTCTGATTTTGCAGGCCCCCAGTTCGCCGTGTTCGCCGTATCAGAACTACTCCTACCAATGCTACATTCCTGGGTCCAGCGAAGCCGGCAGTTTGCCTCCCTCTGGGAAGCTACTGCCGGTAACTTCAAACATGCCTGCGGCCTCTCCACGGATCTAGTCGTAGAATACGTCGTCCACTTCATCAAAGCTGACATGCCCATGACGGGATTGTACCTCATGCTGAGGCAGATGTTAGACGTATTGATTGAGTGCATCGGGCAGCTGAACGAGTCCGTCTCTAGACTAGGCTGTTCGTGTATCAGGTCAGATTTTTGTCGTCTGTGATTGTGTTTGGACTGAGCACGATTATCCGATTATGCGTCGATACCATTCTATATGATTCCAAATTTTTAGCGTCATCTCACAATTAAAAACATACATTTTTCAGACCAATTTTGATGATTGCTTTCTTCGTGCCTCCTAAGAAATATTGTTTGAAGATTTGTTTGAACACTACCACTTCTCCAAGCTGTGTTACGTTGGGGGAATAGTTTTACCGTACATGTATGTGTTATATACCATTGGAAAGCTCTTTTTCTGCTAAATTTAAGAATACCCATAACAATTTTTGAAAATTCTGACTTCAGCTCATTTTGTGGTGACAGGTCACATACATATATTGCCAATTCCTTTGTCCCCATTTGTGACAATTGGTCTATTTCTGTATTCGTCTTTTTCTCCTCCAGGCATCTGTTACTAAGTGCCGGTCCGTCCTTCTCCCATGACATGTGGACCGTAGCCTGCCTGGCCATGCAGCGCGCCATCGCCGCCAGCCTTCGTAACCTGAAACTCCTCATGTCATGCTTCCAGCCTGGTTCAGACGATTTTATGGGCGATGTGTGCCAAGTTAAAGTAGCTGCTCGCAAAGATGTGACGGAGCTGGAGTACCTACGATTGCAACAGTTGGCCCAACAGGTTAGTTTCTCAGACCTAGAAAGGTAAAACCTTTAAAATCCATGCATGGTTTTTGTGTTAAGTGAATGGTAAAAAG
The DNA here is from genome assembly GCA_037783545.1 of Henricia sp. BOLD:AAB3569. Lineage (NCBI taxonomy): Eukaryota > Metazoa > Echinodermata > Asteroidea > Spinulosida > Echinasteridae > Henricia > Henricia sp. BOLD:AAB3569. The sequence continues at coordinate 736,856 of JBBELK010000399.1, forward strand.
GTGTGTGCGCACATTTGTTTTAAAAACCACTTTCAATTTTTAATTTGATTTTCTTGCAAATTATACAATGAATCTTAAAAATAATAATGTATGCTATGTGTAAAGTTTTCATCACTACAAAAATAAAATTGGGTTAACCTTCAACAAACTGATCATTCCTATCGCCAATAAACATTTTAAGACATATCTCTTGACTGTGCAGGTATTTCTACTGGAGTCACAGCGTAGCGGAATGTTCGATGTCGACAGCGACTCAAATCGGTCCTTCATTTTCATTATTTACCCTCCCAACATGGACCTGAACACAAGCATAGATCAAATAAAGAGCAGGTAGGTGAATCCATTCAGAATGTGTGTCAGTATCAATGAAAATTGAAATCCCACTGTTCTTAAGGACGTAGGCGATCAAAATTGGTTGAACTTTTTTACAGGAGAATATCAGTATGCTCTGGTCGTTATCAGGAGTTTTCTGATGACAAATAAAACATACTGTTTGAAACGTCGAGCCACAATTTTCCAAAAGAGAAAGCTTAGGACACCTGGGGCGCGTTCAAGAGACCTTTATCGCGGTGCGTCCATCTTTGTCTTGTTACCCACTGCATAGTACGTGTACGTGTCGGGCATAAATAGTGCGCAATAGCGCGTGCAGTCTTCCGTTGTTGTTTTGAGAGAAACACTGTTCGCGCTGCACATTTTCTTGATCGCACCGCGCGCATGTCATTGTGATGTACACAATGAACATTTGCAAGCCTCGCTTTGGTTACATTCATTTTAATAGGGGAAAAGGGAAGATGGCCGCACCGTGATAAAGGTCTAAAGCACAATAAGTACGCCGGTATTGGGTATTTTCCTATACCTTCACCGTACAAGGTATTGTCGGTACCAAGCGTTACAATAAATAAGGAAACGGGGGGTTCGACTAAGACACAGGGAAACATAATCCCGATAACAAGATTTGTTTTATATAAAAAGAAGTTTTTTTAGATAAACATTTTAAATAGTCACAAGGACTTAAAACAACAACAGCAGTCGAATACAGAGAGTCCCAGGCAGCACCACGGCTCATGCACATGCACATCCACCAGCAGTCAGAACAGAAGAACTTACCAAACCTGGCCAGCACTCCCTTAAATAGGAACACAGGCCGAGCACCTGGAAGTATACCAGAATACAAAAGTAAAAGAATGTAGCTATTGCCACCTGCAGCCAGGGGACCCACTGAATGCAACTGTTCCTCAAAATAATTCCAGAAATTTAAAGTAACAATTGCACACAGTGGCGCCCCAAACATGCAGATGGCAGAGCTATTAAAATTACGTATACCGTGACCAAACAAATAAGTTGGCCTAGTCACAATAAATTGGTTCTATTTTGATTGCCTTCTGCAATCAGTATTTCCTGAGTATTTAATAAATCCTACTAACACTCTGAATAGCCGTCAATAAAATCCTGTCACAATTTTCAACTAACACTTCTATTCCTTCTTGATAAATCGTCCCTCTTCACCCAGGAGGAAATGTGAGGGTAGTAAAAGCTGATGTGTTTGATTAGTCCCTGTACGCGTAAGCAGCACGGGACTGTATACTCCCCAGGGAGCTGAGAAGGATTAAGGAATGATATTACTGAACCCAATTACCAGGAGTAAAAGTGTGCAGTACCCTTAGCATCCTTGGGATGGATATGAGTCTTTCTATAAATTAGGGGTCCAATCTTGGTGTCCCCCGCTACATTTTACATCTTGTATTTGTAAATTCAGGACACATTCTTTAAATACTTTCCATCTCAAAGAGTGAGTACATAAAGTACAATTCATAAAAAAAATGGTTTAAAAGCCATTTTAATTATTTTTGTACGAAAAATAACACATCAGGTGTAACGGGAGACACTAAATGTCACACTTTTAGATCCCTAATCTATAGAAAGACCCATATGTGCGCGGTATAAACGCCTGTATTATTATAAAATGATTTTCTGTTTATGATTTGATATTCCTCTCTATTTGCTCAGGGTTTCGTTCAGGGGTGTGGTTTTGGGGCTACTTGCACATCAACTACTGATCCAAACTTTAGGGACAATCTTTCTTTACGGCGTTGAAAACCAGACCACTAAGGAGCTAAATGTGATTTCTATGCCGAGTAACGTCCCGCAACGCGTGAGCCAGGGGGGTCATGACCCAGACCCTGATCTAACCGATACCTCGTTGCCCGGTCTACTGGCGTATCTGTCTCCTACGAACCTTGGTCGCCTGTTGGAGTGTTTCGTTCAGTCGTATCAAGCAGCTTGTGACTTCAACACTCGGCCTGGCTTGAAATTTCTCCTACAGAAAGTTGCTAAGTTTGAGGTGGCTGTTAATTTGTACTGGCAGGCTGGTGTCAGTTTTACGTTCTACTTGCATACGCTGTTGGAGCTCTGCCATCACGCAAGCGGGGAAAATCTTACGCTAGATCACGTTAAGCAGCTCGTCAGGCAGCATGTGGGCGCAGACGGGCTGCCAATGTCGCCCATGTCGCCCAAAGTTGCCTCTCCGAAGCCAGTCGTTAAGAAAGTGAGCTTTGAAGAACCGCCAATCGAGAATGGCCAAGTCGGTGATGGCGCGCAACGAGAGCGGTCCGACACGGAAAACAGTCAGACCAGTAACACGAGCAAAGGCAGCGCTTCGGAGACCAGCATGCAGTTACCGTGCGATCTGACATTTTATCCGACGATTAATTCCCCAAGTCCTGATTGGATCGTCAGACGCCTGCACGGAATCTGCAACGACGTTTGCGCTTCGTACATCCAAATGTACCTGGACCTTCAGGGGAACAGGATCGACGTCGACCGAATCAACGAACAGCCGTTGTTTTTCCTCGTCGCGCCCAAATCCCCCGAGGTTCCTTCGAAACCGAGCGAGTTTTTCGGCTTCGATGACGGCGACATTGACGATGAAGAATGCGAAAATAAAAGCGACGAAGTCGAAAGCGTGACCTCAAGCCCGAGAGAAAAGAGTCCTAAATTCGCATCTCACTGGACCCCCAAGATTAAGTTGGGTCCCGATGCCCACGAGGAAAGCGTAGTTGACGTAATGAACGGCTGCGCGGCCAAGAAAACCAGCGATTCTAAGAAGAAAGTTGAAAGCATCTACACCGTAGCATCTCGCAAGACGATCAAAAGCTTGATGCAAGAATACAAAAAGAGAAAAACTCAACACTCCCGGTCCGTATTCGTCAAAAAGCCGACCTTCAAGGAGTTGAAGTACTCGCGGATTTTGGAGCGTCGGGATCCAGGCCTGTCGCCCAACGCGACACCCGAACAGCGCCAGCGTCATCTGCAGATCAAAGAGGAGCAGAAATCGTCCATCATGCACGACAGTGAAGCGGAAATCACTACATGGAGTGACATGGTTCACACTATGCTGCAATTACTACAGTTACTCCCCGATTCTCACTTCAAGGCATTGTTACCAGCCGTCTTCCCTGGAATCAATCAACTGATCAGGCATGTCATGGATGACAGGGTTAGACAAGCAGTCGTGGAATTCATGGACAGAGTAGCACATCTTTACCACATACTCTGAAGAACTCGTACCTTTCCACTGACATTATTTTGTTTTTAATTATGAAATCTTAATTTTTCATTGGAAGCGTCATGACCAGGGGCCAATTTCATAGAGGTGTTTAAGCACAACTATTTGCTTAAGCACAAAAAACTCTTGCTTAGTAGGGAACGTTACCAGTGAAATCCTCATGTGACAGAAATAGTGTATGACCAGTGTTAGAGGACTGTTTCATTACCATGACAATCTCATGAAATTTTTGCTGGTAACCTAATTTTATCAAGCAAAATATTTCATGCTTAAGCAATGTTTCATTATTATTATTATTATTATTATTATTTCTTTCTGGTATTCATACCAAGGATTCCTCAATAGTGCTCATTGCACTGTCACTCGCAAGCGTGAGGAAACCCATGAAGAATTCTAATTAGAATTAGAAATGGCCAGAGACACCGGGGATGATCCCCCTTGCTCTTTTACGAAACAATGCTCTGGGATCTTTAGAGTGCGTTTCCATTACCTAACACACTGGACCAACGGCTTTACATCCCTTCCGAAGGATGGAGAAGTGTGGTTGAGTGCCTTGCCCAAGGGCACAGGTACCATAGCCGTGGGGAGGTTCGAACCTGCAACCCCAAGTTTTCACCTATGATTGCGAGTCAATGACCTAAACCGCTCTAAGCAGCTCTATGTAATTGGCCCCTGGTGGCCTAGTGCTCCAAACTCAAGCTCTCATGCCAAGTGGCTATAATACGGGTTCGAGTCCTAGCCATGACAGGTTGTTACACTTGTGTTCTTGGGCAAGACACTTTACTACACTTATCTGATACCCTAAGTTATCAGGGGGAAATTTCATTAAAAAATTGCTTAATGCAAAATTTGTTTGTTTTATAAAAATGGGCTAGCAGTCGAAATCTTATGTGATGTGTATTACAATTGACTGTTCTGCTATTCTTGCTTAGAACACAAGTTGACATACAATATTCGAATACTAACCCGTTTTTATAAAGCAAACAAATTTTCTCTGACGCCAACATAAAAGGTGATTAAAACTTAGTAATAACTTTTAACTAACTTCTCTCAAAAGGTACTGATTTATAAAAATTACCACAACTCATTAATAATGTGGGATTTTGGTTTAATTCGGTTGCTTTTTCCTGCAAAATTTATCTTGCAAATAAAAATTAAATTAATTAGTACAAATTAGTAGCCAAGAAAAAGTATTCAGCACTTGTACTCTTTATGCCGTATATATTATATCTTATTTATTCCTTTTAATAGCATGGTATGCTTAGTGATTATATTTAAGAAGGTACTTTATTTACCTATTTGTAAAAGAGTCAAACCTGCATTTCTTGACTATCATGAGAAACTTTTCTTCAGTGTTCTTTTCTTGCCATTTATTTATTTATTTGAAAAATATAGCTGGCTTTTCGAAGTCCACATACATCATTTTTGTAGTTACATGTTCCAAGCAAGCCAATGCCTAACAACATCCAGCTAACACGGTATAGACCGTATCGAATAGCCGCCATTTTGTGGGGCAGTTTCCTTGTTCCTTGACATGCATGGTTGCACATATTGTGCCCCACGAAATGGCGGCTATTCGATACGGTCTGTAGACCGTATCAAATAGCCGCCATCTTGTAGCCTGGCAACATTTGACATTTAAATTGGTCAACAATGTAAGCACAGAATGTGTGACCATGCATGTCCTCAAGAAACAAAGAAACTGCCCTTCAAGATGGTGGCTATTCGATGCAGTCTATTGTTGGAATTGACTTCAGTATTAGGCTGCATCCGAATTACTGGCTTTGGCTGTTGCTACGGGCGGACAATGGCAGTATTTAGCAACAGCCAAAGCCAGTAAATTCGGATTCAGCCTTCCACTTTACTCCAGGTCACATGACATAGCAATAGAATTTAGTCAGGGTAATTGAAATACTTACTGCACATTTATGTGCAACCAAGCAAGTCAGGGTGCCGGACATTACTTACACAAACCATTGCAGTGAACTGGATCATATACATTATCTTTTCTTTGTTCATCCTTATGACTTTATAGCTGCGTTCGGGCGTGCAGTTCTCGGGCGTGCAGTTCTGCGCATTGCACGAATGGCCATCTCCTGCCATGACTACACAAAAAATGCTGTTTCACAAGAAACTGAAGAAAATACAGACCGTAAGTCGTGAGAACCTTTGATGCCGTCTAAAACAAACCGTACTGAGTTGTTGTTTCAGTTATTCAGTTGATACGTTGAGCAAATTCACCAAAAATCCCACCCATATTCCGCCATCTTCGTACAAATCACATGACACTCGTCCGGAGTAAGAGCACACTCCTCATTTGTCGGGGAGTAGCGAGAGCATACTCTCATTGACCCGAGTGTCGTTAATCTTGCCGTTCGCGCGCACAGGAGTACACGCCCGAACGCAGCCTATATGTAAGCAAAGTAAATACAGCATGAAATAAAGCTTATTTGTTCCTCGTAGAAAATTCATTTACAAGATAAATTCTTAAAATAGAATGGACTGAAATAATGATGCAAGTTGAAGAAACGGACATTTTGAATAATATACGTATAAGTGTGCCTACTCATTCTTAAAAAAAGGAACAAAAAGAAATTATTGTACTAGACTAAGAAGTTGTGTTCTCTTTACTCGTATTTGCATGGTCATATATGCAGGTTTACTTTCTTGTGCAATTTGTTGAATTTAGTGTATAAATTTCCATCTTAATACCTTGTCTTATAAAATGGTTTTACTTTAGTTTATATCCTACTCTATCTATGAATATCAGTAAATTTGGATATGTTGACGTAGAATTCTAACCGTCTATGCCTGGTTTTTGTAACATTTCTTTCTAACAGTGCAGATGCATGTATTATAAAGAAACGAACATAGAAACGGAACATCAAAATGGCAGCAGAGATTTGGTCCTGGAGCTTTCACGGTAAGATTAGCTTATAGCCCGTATATGGGATTTGCAATAGACTACTAAAGTGAAAACGTCACCCTTTGTGTGTTGCCAGGGTTACGGTCTACACTAAAACCAGTGAACTCTTTCTCTGCACTTTGCCAATGGGCATTCCAGATTACCAGCGAATGTGTAGACCCAATTACCATGGCAACTGATGTCGCGCTTTAGTAGTCTATGTCCCGAACTTTTAATGGTTAGGGTTGAGAAGTTGATAAGAATTTTTTTTTTTTTAAATGACTTATCTAGCATTGGAATGTGCAGATTTGATGGAAAAACTCGAAATTTTGTGAGGAAATACTTATAAATTTTTCAGCCTGTCTCATATGTTTTGCACACAAGGTGAAGCCATGATCAACTTCTCAATTCTTTCTTAAAATGGTATTGAAGATGAATTTATATAAATGTGTGCACATGCATTGTTTTCAAGGGCGCCCTATAGTGAACAACACTAGGAGCCATAACATAGTATTATGGCCGTTTTGTGTGCAGTATAGCGTCGTGGCTTAGCACAATTTATTAAAGGCATGGGCAGTTTTTCATTCTTTAGGGAGTGTCAGTTGGCAGTCAAAATTTTGCCTGAAACACATGCAGTTATGTACAGACGAACAAAATGAAAAAGCCCGAAATCGGGCAATTGCCTGAACTCTGACATCCCTGACTCTTGTTGCTTACTCGGAATGGGGATACTGAGGTGACTTTTACACACATGGAGATGACGCCATTTGTTAGTTTTCCAATTATGTAATCTTTAAGGGTAGAGTACATCATTTGCAGTGATCCCAGTTTTTTTTACGAGTTGACAAGAAAAACCTTACTAAAAGTGTTAATAACAATGGAACAAATACCACATGATTTTATTTCTGTCAAATGGTATTTTTTGGTTTTCTAAAAAAAGTTTTTGCAAAAGACTACCATTCAACTAGACACAAGCCATGAATGGTTTTTCACGTTTTCTAAAGTATTTCTGCCTCTATGTAGCTGAAATTTCTACATGGCAGTTTTATCAACATGGCTTTTAATCACAAGTGGAAAAAATGCCCTTTGTGACAGTTTACCAATCATGTACTCTACCTTTAAGATCCATGATTACATCTAAGCCTATTAAAAATTTTCCACCACTTATTAAAGAATCATTTTATCAAGAACACGCTCATCGTAGAACTAAATGCCATGTGTTTATTTCAGACTGACCAACATTAAATTCACAATAAGACAAGTGGAATAAACAAACTGTTTACAACTTGTCGAGTCGAAACAAAACTTGAAAAACGAGGGTCAAATTATTTGCTGATTAGTACGCAAATGAGGTCAAATTGTGTGAAGAGCTGTATCATCCATTTGCATTTCTAATAAATAAATTCACTATTTATATTGAATAGTGGCTTTATAAATCAGCAAAATTGAAAAGTTAACTTAAAGGCATATGCTCGTCAGCAAGGTGTGTGCCACGAAATACGGAGCATTGCTGACGAGCCTGTGCCTTTAAGGCCTTAAAGAGGCATTCACAGTGAATTAGTGCATTTCATTTTACTTGTTGGCAGCCACAAATATTAACTTTGAAATTCATGAAGCCAACATAAGGCCAATTTTTTCTCTCTTCATTTTGCAAGATTTGACAGTTTAAAAAATTAATTAATAAATCACTTCTTTTGGTTCTAACCATTTTGTGGTGAAGAAATCTTTTGACTAATTATTTTTGGTCAAATCAAATGCGTACAAATGCCACACCATGCGTAGCTTATCTCAAAGTTCAAACCAATAGGAACTAGTCGCTACACGTTCTTGCAAAACGGTTTGTTTTAAAAATGTCCAATCTTTATACATACAGTATGTACAACGTTCCGGAAGCCATGGTGATTTAAGTTCTAAAACTTAAAAAGAAAAAGGCTGACGAGTCAAAAACCTTGCAAATTTGTTAAATGAAAACGGCAGTTTTCTAATTTATTTTTCAAATTGATCAAAATGCTCTTTTCTACCTCAAAACCTGTGAATATATACATTCATGTCAAAATTAGTTTGGTGGACTCCCTCAACCCTTTATAATAAGGTTTGTAAAACCTTGCATTAAAGGAGTGTAAAATACACTTGGGATCTCAAATTCTGTTTTGTCTATAAATACCGATAGTTTACTGCAAAAGTTGGCAGTCATTTGCCAATACATTTTCACTGTCTTTATCAAAATTGCCAATTGTTGCAAATTGTGGCTGTGCGTTCGTGTCTTGGCGTAAAGCGACTGTGGCCATGTTTGGCCAGAACACATGCATTACTGGGAGGTTGCAGTCTGGTACCCATATCATCTCTCAGCTTGTGTTGCACTGAACGGGTCCGTCTACCGCCTCGTCGTCAGAACCGTCCGATATCCCCGTGATGCGATATCCCATGTTCATGAGCATGACTTCTAAAGGGTCGGCATTCATGCGTCGTTGGTTAGCTGTAGCGGCAGTGTCCGGTTCGCGAATACACCGTTCTTCCATTTTACCATCCTACAAAGTACAAAACAGCCGTAATATATTTTTATTTCAATTGATACAATTTAAATAAGGCCGTCCTAAATTACACATGTCTTCCAGTAAAAAATAAAAAGGGCTCTTAGGGGGAAACCTAAGGGAGTATACCGCTGCCTCTTAGCTCAGTCGGTAGAGCATCTGGCCGGTGTGTCAGAGGTCTTGGGGGAAACCTGAGGGTGTATACCACTGTGCCTCATACATGTAGCTCAGCTGGTAGAGCATCTGCCCGGTGTGTCAGAGGTCTTAGGGGAAACCTGAGGGAGTATACCACTGTGCCTCATAGCTCAGCTGGTAGACCATCTGCCCGGTGTCAGAGATCTTAGGGGAAACATGAGGGAGTATACCACTGTGCCTCATAGCTCAGCTGGTAGAGGGTGTGTCAGAGGTCTCGGGTTCGAATCCCGATCAGGACTTTTTTGTTTCAAACTACACTTGTCCTACCTGTGCCTTTGGCCCCCACAGCCTAACCACTGGGTCAATTCCGCTGGTCGCCAGCATGCAGGAACTCGGATGAGGCTGAAGGCAGTTTACGATCGATTCGTCGCCGCGTAATAACTTGACTATGTTGGTAGTTTGGCGGTCCCAGACAAAGAACGAACCGTCGTCTGAACCGGCGACGATATACTGGCCATTACTGGAGAAAAAATGAAAGGAATTTTTTCAAGAAATTAAAAAAATGTACTTGACTTCAGACACAATGAACTTAATTTTAAACACGACATGTGTGTGTAAACTGTTAAAAACAGCGTTATATCCACTCGTAATTGATTGCCCATGTCGAGAAAACCTCCAGTGGCCCAAATCGCTCGGCAATGATTATAAAAATATTTTACCTTCCAAAGAAATTTGCCTCCTTGATATCCGTAGTGGTGTTGCAATGACCACAGAACCTTTCTGCGTAGTCGTAAGCCTCGCTGCGTAGCGTTTTTTCGTCGTCCGATATCCGGTCTGGGTTATTCCATCGTCTTCTGGGGGAGGTCTCTGCTTTCTCTTTGTCACTCGTACTGCTGTCTGTTGGTGGGAGATAAGATAAAAACAATCTGGTTATGGTCTTGTTTTTATGATAGATTACAGGATCGGAAAACTTACAAATGGTGTTATCTCCGTTTGTGATTGAGGATGTGTATGATAAAAACCAACCTGTGTATAAGTCAGCTCAGTACCTCATCTATGTTCCGAAAAAACAATGAAAAACTGTGTTCATGTTTTCAAGAGATTGTGCAAAGCCACCATCCTATTTAGGCTGGTTCCCTGGGTATACTGCACAGCCATAATACCATGGTAGTCAGGGGACTAGTTTCGTTCACGCGCATTTATATAAATTCATCTTCAATTAATGTTTCTTATGAAAAGATATATCAGACGGAATATCATCTTCCATTTGAGTAAGGCATTTGGTCAAAATTCTTAAATATTGCAAATCTCATATATAGGCTATAAAGATAACACAAAGCGGCAGTGCCTAAATCCAGAAATTTCTAACTCATTTTCCATGTAAAACCAACCTACACTTTTAACTACACTTAATTTCTCACCACTGTCGCACATGGAGTAAACGGTCGTATTAATCTCTCGATCTAAACTCTCAAACTCCCGATGTTTACTGTGTTCTGGGTAATTCCTTTTGTACTGTTTGAGGCAATCCTGGGCCTCGCGAGCCATCGTCAGTTCTAACAGGCACTTGGCGAGTCTGAAGTGGGCCTTGCGATGGGTTGGGTCGAGGGCTAAGGCACGGTGGCAGTCTCGAAGGGCAGCGTAGAGGTCACCGTCCCTGGGGGGACAAGGGTTTGTATCTTTATAGGTCTTTTTAATATGAGCTGAAAGTTGGAATTTTCAAAAATTGGATATTGGTATTTTTGAATTCAGCAGAAAAGGAGCTTTCCAATGGTATATAACACATAAGGTAAAATTATTCCCCCAACGCAACACAGCTTGGAGAAGTGGTAGTGTTCAAACAAATCTCACAAATCTTCAAACAAAATTTCTTACGAGGCACAAAGAAAGCTGTCCTCAAAATTGGTCTGAAAATTATATTTTTAACTGTTTGGAATAAAAAACTACAGCATTTTACACCACAAACTCATATTCTGACCATCAACCTGTCCACAAAAAGACGCCCTTACCATTTTCGCCTCATAAATGCCGCAGCCCTGTTGCCATACAGTATGGCACTCTTAGGCGCTATGCTAAGTGCTTGGTTGAATAGTCTTATTGCTGAGGTGTAGTCTTTAAGATCGCAGTAGAACCTGTTGCCTTCTTGTTTAAGGGTTTCGGCTCGTGGTGGCAGCTCCTTACTGAGAAAGGAAAAAAAATAAACGACTTAAAGACAGATTACAGGATTACACAATTGGAATAATGGCATTATTTCTAACAATGATTGAGGACGTGTATGATAAAAACCAACCTGTGTATAAGTTAGCTGAGTACCTCATCTACGTTCCGAGGAAACAATGAAAAACTGTGTCCATGCTTTCAAGAAATTGTGCGAAGCCACTGTCCTATTTAGGCTGGTTCCCTAGCTATGCTACACAGAGAACAGAGCCATATCAGCACGGTAGTCAGGAGACTAGTTTCATTCTTATGAGAGTGCCATTGTAAAAAATGTGTGCACACTCACATTTATATAAAAACCATCTTTAATTATTGTTTTCTATAAAAGAAATTTTATCGGGTGGAATCATTGCACGATTTGGCAAGTAAAATAAAGTGTAAAATCTACCTACTTAGACCATCGCGATTTTTTGAAGTTATGAAGTCTAGATGTGAAAGAACACTATTATACCTTCTGTATGTTGGGCCTGAACTCGTCGAGCCCTCATGAATTCTTATACTGCTTGCATGGGATAGATGCTTGTTGACGCCGTTAGTTGAACCAATGGACGTTCCGTTGGCCGATAGTGCCTCTGCGACTTGATTGGACACTTCTAAAACAAACAAATAAATTTTAACAATATGAGTGACAAGATCAGTATATAGTCAGGTATATTTTCAAAGTTGCTAACTCTACTTAAATGTTGCTTTAAACTCCTTAAAATTTGGTCAATGTTCCGACGACCAACAATTTTGAGCAAGTCTTACAGAGAACGATTGCCATTTCGGAAACGCTTTTGTCTGTTCTGCAGCCCTAAGAGCATTTAAAGGCGTGTTCCAATGCATTTCCAAAAAGGATTTATACCAATATGCCCAAAGTACAAACACACTTTGTTAATTTGTTAATGTTTTTAATTAAGCACTTTGATTCATTTTAATGTTAAAGTTGTTAAAAAGTTAAGATCCTTACGATGGGAAATTCTACGACAATTTCAAAGTTAACACGGTCATTCCTACCTTTGCACACACCGTTACTATGTTCTGGCAGTACGTAATCTCCGATGTTAAACGTTTTCGGTCGCCTGAGGTCACAGAGGTCAAATAAATAAACCTGTTCCCCACCCAAGTTAACGAGAAGTTCCCGTCCAGTTGGACTGAAGGTTACGTAGGTGGATACTAACGACCGGTATTTGCGCTTACGGTCGTTTTCTTTGAGCGGCAAGTGACCTGTTGTGGGTTTGAAAAAAGACAAATTCTGAGTTTGAAAATTCACTTTAATATATAAGTTTTGCAAACAGCTTACCAAACAGCATGTAATATAAACATGCTATAAAAGTAGTTACATCATATTTTGACCTCAGCAAAAACATGACAAAGATAAACTGACAAAGGATTTTTATGGTGAGATATATGGCCATTAACACTTTATTGAGCAACTTTTTGTGTTATGAAATCTGACTACAATTCAAATAACAAGAGAATTGTAGACAGTTATCACATTTTAAACATTGACGGATGACGATCTACAGATAGCAGTCAAAAGGCGCAGTCTCCACTGTTGACCACATCATAAGACAACAGGTAAGTATTTTGTTTATTGAAATTACGACACTGAATGATCTGTTTCACATTTTACTTGCAAAAAGAATCAGGAATGATTAGCTCGAGAGAACTTAGTTCGTATTAAACACCCCAAGAATCAAAGATCTGTTGAATTTAATCTTTCGTACCTGCCACAAAATATTGCACACATCCTCTTGGCAGCGGGCCAGAGTCGTCGGGTTCCGGTGCCGGCGTTCTCCATGATGCACCTAACCTTTCCTCGCGTGAGAACTGCACGGCGTGGGTAGATAACATCCGCGCATCGTACAGACGCACGTAAGGGTCGCTAGCACCGACTAAAAACAAGCAAAAATTGAGGGTCATGTGCAAAGCAGAGAAAGATGGTGTTTAATGACATATTTTAAAACATAATCTGTTAATACCATTTGAGAAGAAGTAAAAAATACAGCAATAAATACTGATGGTAATATTATCAAGAAAGTAGGGTAAAAATTGTGAACAGAAGAAAAGCACCATTGCTGAGCGGTATGGCGTGTTGAATCCAAGACTGTGGTCAATCCACAGGTCATGGGTTCGAATCCCATCCCGGCTTGTCCATGGTGCGTGTGCTCTTGGGCAAGGCACTTTGCCGTGAATTGCCTCTCTCCACCCAGGAGGAAATGGGTACCTGTGAGGGTAGAGAAAGCTAATGTGTTTGATTAGTCCCTGTGTGCATAAGCAGCACGGGACTGCATACTCCCCAGGGAGCTGAGAAGGATTAAGGAATGATATTACTGAGCCCAATGACCAGGGGTAATAATGCAGAAAGCGCATTGAGAGATCCGTCGGATCTGTAATGCGCTATATAAGAACTGTCTATTATTATTATTATTATTAAAAGACAATATATTTACCGGCCATGAGTTCGGGCCTGTGCGGGTTGACAGCGAGGCACTTGCATTCTGCATGTTTTCCGATGTAACAATTCAAGTTAATTATAACATTACTGCAACTGTCACTGCATGTGTGAGGTGCTCGGAGGTCAAACTGCCTGTGGTGGAGAAGATAGGTTAGAATTATAATGAGAGAACTATTGTTTAATTAGATAAAACCTAATTTGGACAAAACACAATCTTAGACCCTGTTCTCACTGGAAAAATCGCTTTGTTCAACGAAGATTCGAAGATGATTCCTGATGTGAACGCACGCCTCTTCATTCGACGATGATTAGAATTGCTTTATTCGATGAAGCAAATGGCTTCATTCGACGAAGAGATCGCTTCATTCAACGAAGCAAATTTGTATGTGAACGCTCCCTTCGTTCGACGAAGCGATTTGACACGTAACGAGATGGGGGCACGGTATGTGAACGGTACCGCTCTTCATTCGATCTTCATATGATATTCGTTAAGTGAGATGTGAACTCACGCTTCATTAACTAACAATGATTAACTAATATTCGTCGAACAAAGCAACGAAGTGAGAACGGGGTCTTAGTGATTAGGATGCGACTTGTGTTAAAGACAACTTGTGACAACATGCGACGCGACATGCGACGCAAATTGTGATGCGTGGTTTGTGACTTGTGACCTGTGACATGGTAAGTGATGCCACTTGTGACGCTACTTGTAACGTGGTTTGTAACAATTTGTGATGCAACATGTGACATGGTTTTTGAGGATAACTGTAACATGACTTTATTACCAACTCTGTGATTCCTACCTAACAGTCCCATCCTCTCCCGAGCTCCAGAACATGTAAGGAACGTTAGGTGCCACAGCTAGTCGTTTGACCCTGCCTGCGTGGCAACTAAAGGCATGAGTTGTCTCCTGATTGGGTAAGCTGTGAATCCGAACCTTGCAGTCTGCGGCGCCCGTTACCAGTGTCTCGTCATTTGCATTGGGTAAGAACTGGCGACAAAATGGATTAATTAGTAAAAAGTCTTGTCGCTGATTTGTGACAACTCTTAATACGACCCGTGACATGATATAGCCAGTCTCCTGGTTTGCAGTCTGCCAATCATGTTACAAGGGTCAAATCATTTGCATAAATGAAACTGAAGGAATGATTTTGCATACTTATTTTCACTGAAAAGCTCTGTAACTGTCCTCGTAAAAGGTAAATCTTCTTATGAATCATATTTGACGTAATTAACTGTCAAAACAGAAAGTGTTTTACCTTAACTGAAAATATGTTTCCATGATGACCAGTTCTCAACGTACAGAGTTTCCTCCTTCTGTGTGGGTCCCATACGATAGCATTGAAGTCATCTGAACCACTGCTAAGTAATCTGATTAAAAAAAACAAAATAAGACAAACAAAGGGTGTGAGATGGTCTGTACTGCTGGACTTTATTCAATGGTCATTTTACAAATTCATGAAGGTTTAAAAATTATAATAAAGAGAAGTCAGAGTGTACCTATAAGCCTCCCAGTGTTTTACTAATACTGTATGGGCGAGGGCGGACATCTGGGAACTCTCAGTAGTGCGTATACTTGTTCCCAGTGAATAGGCCACAAGTTTAGAGCCAGACTCAGCGCGCCATTCTTTTTCATCGGTTGCTATGCATGCAAATCGCACACCCGTTAAAAACCTAATGGATCTTTTCACCAGCAAACGTCATTCCGCCCTCGCCCTTAAAGACACAGGCTTGTCAGCAATGCGCGCGCACTAATTTCGTGCCACAAAATACACAGCTCCATGCCTTTGCTATGGAGCTGCGTATTTCGTGGCACGAATTTAGCGCGTGCGCATTGCTGACAAGCCTGTGCTTTTAAGCATTGATGCTAGTATTACATCAGACAGTTACTATGGTCACAATTTCAACACAAAACCTAGATTTTTAGCAAGGATTTAAAACCTCAGTCATTCAACAGGCAGTGCAAATGTTATTTTTGGGGGGGGGGGAGAAGGGAGGGGGGAGGGGGGAGGAGGGAGGGGGGAGGAGGGAGAGGGGAGGAGGGAGGGGGAGGTGCAAGTTCTCACCTGCCAGTATGGTTCCATTCAAGGCAGTTGACACATCCTGTGTGCCCCTGGAAAAACAACAGCCACAATGAATATTCATCAATATCACAATGAATATTCATAACAATCACAACAAACACCATTCTGCTCGTTGATGTCCCGTACAATATGCCCCAACTACCCCGTCAACAGTCCCAACTTAATGTTATAGCTTTCCCAACAATCAGTTAGGACTGTCTCAACTATTGTTAGGCCAGCTCTAAGTTATTGTTGAGAAAGCCTTAAGTTGGGGCTGTTGGCGTAGTTAGTACGTAACAATTAGGTTCCAAAGTTAAAAGGTAGACACAGAATGTTAAAAACAAGCATGATCTGGCAATGTTTTTGTAACATACCTCTAACTCATGTAGCAATCCCAGCCTACTAATCAAGCTTTCGTCGACATGATGAGCCCGCTGAAACCTTATTCGGAATTGGTCCTGTAAAGCCAGAACAAAAAATAGGTACTTGTTAGCTCATAAGATAAATAAGCAAGTTTGTAAAAAGACAAAGTTGTATTAGTGGGTGGCCTTATATTCATAAATATCAAATTCAACTGTAAATCTGCAACAACAGATGAAATATTGATTGCACATAACGCACTCAACGCATCAAATAACGCATCAAATATCCTTTTATGCTTCATCTGAATGCAAAATGACTGACAAGAATTTTAAAAAATTATCTTGAAATTCTGTCGGTCGCACATCCTGGCACTTTTGTGACCCGGTGTCATATGGCTTTTTATACGGCTATAGCACCGTGACTGGAGTGAAAACAAATTCGTTCATGCTTAGATACGTGTATGTGTTGCGTAGACAACGGCTTTGTTCTTCGCTTGTCACCATGGGCACACGTTGTTTTCACTCCAGCCCTACTGGATGTGACGTGAATAGCAAAGTGTATTCAGGAATTACTCACTTGAATTTGGCGATGGAAAACTTGCTTGACTGTACTTGTTTTACCGATATCCATTGCTGAGTATCATTTCATCATACTAAGAAATTTAGGAAAAATTAGTGATAGCATATTAGAGTAGGCCTACCAATAGACCTGTTCGGGATTTTCCGCACACAATAGAATTAGCATATTTGGTACAGCGGACCTTTGACATGTATAAATTGGTTCCAGAATCCAGCTAGGGATATCCAATAATAAGTGATAGGATCAAGAACCGGTCTATATACATTTTGACCCACTGAATAAAAAATTTATGTTCATTAATAGCAAGACGCACATGCTTTAGACCCGAGGGTGGGGATTTCTTTCACCTAAATTGTGCCCCAGGGGTGGGGATTTTGTCACGCAAAAAGTGACAATCCCCACCTCTTAAGCCTGCTGCACACCTTTGCGATGATTTACGAGCTAATCAGACACCAGGACCAGACCATCTGATCCGGAAAAATCAAACAGGTTTGATTTGCTCCGGTCTATGGTGTACGGTCAGACCGGCCCGAATTGTTTCAGCGCACACCTTTCCAGTGCCAGTGTGGTCCGATTATCCGGTAAATCGCAAAGGTGTGCGGCGGGATTTAGGTGGGGCGGGCTTTTGGTGGGGCAGGAGGGGGAGGGGGGAGGAGGAGGTGGGAGGGGGGGGGGGGGGGGGAGGAGGTGGGAGGGGGGAGGGGGAGGGGGGCGCCGATTACCAGATGTCATGACTGTGCACAATCATGGTAAAACAATTGAACCGCATTGAACCGTAGGCTTACATAGCCAACAGACAGAGTAAAGATAAGCTAAAGTGGGCGTTAAGCTTCGGAAGCCAGCTAGCATTAATGATCCAAACAAAACCGATGAACACAAAAACCATGAAAACTCCAACGACGAACTTGCAGACTTGTTTTGTGATGATGTTGTTCCCAGGACCGCGGTACACTGCATGTATCCACAAACAATGGCTTTTGAGATAAAAGAACGAAGTTGAAATTTTTACAAACGACTGTTGCATGTATCTAATTTTTACCGAAATACATTGACGGAAATATTGCTCTTTATTCAGACATAGCATAGCAAAGAATTCATAGAAAATAAATTTGTTTCTGACAAAAAAAGCCGGCATCATATTGTTATGTTGTTTTCAGCCAAGCGGATGCATGTTTTTATTTGGGTTGCTTGCAGTCTAGTCGTACATAGATCAGTCACGGAATGTCCATCCGAAAAGTGAATATAGCGCCCTCACTCGGAAATGTTCTGTAAATGCACAGATATATAAACGCATAGATCAAAAATATTGCATTGAAAATCGTGATTTGGAAAGATATGGGTAAATGACGACACAATGAGCTAACCGCGCGGGTTCGAATTCCAAGCGCTCGCGGGTATTCCATATTCTACGCGCTCACTATGAAGTATGGGCGATGGACGCGCGCAAAGCGGACTGAAAGCGCACGCGAGGATTGAAATTTAATATTATTTTTTTGTCTGAAAATCGCCAACCTCTTGCAACAGTGCCCCTTTAACGCACTCCCTAACTCTTGCGTACAGTGGTCGCTTTGCAGAGTGGAAATTCCCTAAGATCTCAGGATGGAAAATCGCTAAATTTTTCATTATTCACACAGAAACCGAACAATTTGTAATCTACATGAAGCATAGTTAGTACATAGGTTTTTTTTTTTAAATTGAAAAATGGCTTCATACAGTTCGACTGTGCGTAAAATCCCTATACCGAGATGTGAATTTGCCAATATTTTTGTTTTAGTCGGGCGCCCGCGCAAATCAAGGAATTTCGTGTAGTTTTTGAATAGGACCTGGTTGTCTATAGGTTTATATGTCTGTGGTAAATAAGCCTCCATAAATTTTAAATAGCGCCCTCTACTTCACATCCAGAATGGAGACATGGCTTCCCTGCAGTTTTATCATTGGTTTTCAGCATGAGACTCTAGGTACCAGACGCATTGAAAAAGTGTACAATCATCTTGAACTTGGACTTGAAGCACTACGCGCTAGTGACATGTGTAAACATGGCATCACGTTTGATTTTGCAAAGTGACTGGAATGAATCGCTTTGGTTGGACCTTTTTTTCTTGAATTTTTCACTTGCAAAACTTTATGAAATTTTTCTTCTTTCATTTTCTAAAGAATTATGAACATTTATTGGTGTTTCATTAGTTTAGGGAATGTTTTCGAACAAATGAAAACTCAAACTCAAGTCAAATTTGTCAAATTCATTCAAATCAAGTTTGTCATGTTTTGTGATTTTTTTCCCGCATTTATTTTTTTCAGGGAAAACGAGGGTGAAGCCTGGGTGAATTGCAAGACAGTAGGTAAAGTTGGCTGAACTATGTTGAGGTACATTTAATACCCAATTGCAAGGGCAAGGCCAATGGCCTCATGCCCTGCTGAGTTGGCCCTGATCACAGATCAGGCTGATGCCCCTTTATCATGTTTATATACACTTTCTGAGGCCAACTTGGCTAGCATGCCCAATTCTCTGTTTCATGAGGCTTGTCAAGGCCTGTGATTTATTTATTTACTCGTTTTTTTTTTACAATGCTACCAGGCGAGGGCAGCATTGAAGGCGAGCTGAAATCTCAGGGTCGTGATAACAAGGGAATTCCTCACGTTGTGGCCTCCGAAGGATTCAGGGTGCTAGACGTCACTCGTGTAAGTTTCTAGTCACTTTTGAATAACTTGGAATGGACCATAAGTAATCCTCGGTAACTTTATTAAGATCTGAATGACTTGTAAAATATTTGTCTTCTTCACCCAGAGAACGATAACTATTTCTTATCCCGAGAAGGATGTCTTAGCAAAATTCCTTGCTTCAAGCGCTGCATTCAGGAACATCCACCAGAAAAAGGTAACTTAGCCAAAAACAACTTGGAGAGCCAAAAACCACTGATAAAGTTAGTTTTAATGGTAGAGCACATCATTTTCAGTGACCCCATTTTTGTCACGAGTTGACAAGAAAAACCTTACTAAAAGTGTTAATAACAATGGTACATGATTTTATTTCAGTCCAAAATGGTATTTTGTGTGGAAAATTATCAACCAAAGGTGGTTTTTCTAAAACAGTCTTTTGCAAAAGACTTTTTAACCATTCAACTCAACACAAAAACTCAACACAAAAACCATGCATGGTTTTTCAAGTTTTCAGAAGTGTTACTGCACCTTTGTGGCTGGAATTTCTACAGGGCAGTTTTATCAACATGGGCTTCTAATCACGAGTGGAAATAACGCCCCTTTAAACAGTTTACCAATCATGTGTACTACCTTCAAACTTTGAGACCCAGCATCGTACTTTTAATTCTACATGTTTCGGGTTCGAATCCAAGCCATGCCATGGTGCATATACCCATGGGCAAGGTACTTTGCCATAATCTGCCTCATTTGCCTTATTTGTCTCCACAGGTGATAAGTTTGGATATTTCGTCTGGTGGAGCGCTGGGTGTTTCATCTGATACTGAAGAATCCTTGAGAATATGGCAGACGTCCGATGGAACAGTTCGTGTAAGTCAGCAGATTTCAGCCACGTTTTGACGACGAGACATTCAAGCAACTCTTGGTATTTAAATTCCTAAATCAGTAAATTCCAATAATTTTCAAATTGGCCACATCATACTTCATAACTATTTTCAAGGCGAACAAAAAGGTACCGTGATTGCATGAGAAATAACTTAATACTTAAAACTGACCAACCTCGTTTTAATAAGACGCCCTTGAGATTTTTCAGATTACTTTGTTATAACTAGACCCTTGTATTATCAGGAATGAAAACGAGGAAAAACAAGGAATTTTTTTATTTTTTTATTTTACTTGTAATAGACCCTATTGAATAGCTGCCATCTTGTAGGGCAACTTTTGACATTTTTATTGGTCACAATGTAAGCACAAATTGTGCCACTATGCATGTCCTCAAGGAACAAAGAAACTGCCCTACAAGATGGCGGCTATTCAAAACGGTCTGAAAGCAGAATGTTGTATTAATAGTGTTCTTATTGAATTTGTTTGCATTTCTCAAAATTTCTTAGATCATAGAATAAGTATTCAAATTTTGATTAATAATCCTATTCTTTGGTTCTTGGCAAGACCCCACTTCTGTCTAAACAAAAACCCGAAGTGAGAGCATTTTGTTTAAATTTTTGTGTATTTTTTCTTCCCTTTTTAGCGAGAGTTGAAGGGTCATTTTAGTGAGATCAACAGATGTCAGTTCTTCCCGTCCGGTATAGTTGTACTGACCGGTGGTCTTGACCGACAGATCAAAGTGTGGTCAGCTGAAGATGGTAGCTGCCCGGTCACTATGAGGGGGCATTCGGGAGGTAAAATAACAACTACACTTAGCCGTTCACTGTTTGGTCTGTGGTGCGGTGCATGCAGCGCGCCCTCTGGACTCTCTTTTCTTCTGTCTCGGAAGACTTTCTGAAACAGAAGAAATCAGATTGGACAGGCCACCGGTCCGGAGGGCGCACTGTGCGCTGTGCGTTGCAGACTGAGCATGGGAGGTCAGTCTTGGGCAAGTCTATGCCTCGAATTATTGGCCAATAATTCAAAATATTGACAGTAATTGTTCGATAATTAAACGTTGGTCAAATTTATTTTTTGGGGAGGTTGATGTCTCATTTGAAAGCGAATAACTTTTATGCTTCTAGAAAATTATCAATTAAAAAAAAACTTCAATTTTTCAAGGTGCCACACCCAAAACGCACAGACTGTATCTTTAAGCTGTCTAGCTGTAAATGATCTTGGCGCCCGACGCGCATCAAATGAAAAGGGGTGTGTTCACATCAGAAAATCTCATAATTGAATCCTCGTTGAATCTTTATCAAACTAAGCGATTTTTCTTGTTCTAGGACAATAGCACTAAATTCATTGTCCCTTTTTTTATGTATGACACAAAACATGGTGATTTGACCGGTAAAATGCTACTTTAACAGCTATAATCAATTTGTTTTACATCTATCTTTTGGGGCAGGAATCACCTACACATCCATCATTGAAAGAGGCCGTAACATCGTGACTTGCTCCAGCGACGGCACGGCGCGGTTGTGGAATTGTGGCAACTCCAAATGTCTGGCAACGCTTCATAAAATTAACGGCATCATTAACTGCTGTGCGGTCGGGGAGGTTGACGATTCTGTTAACTTGGGAAATCCCGTCAGCCCACAAGGTGAGTTGGCATTAACCAAGACCACCGACGCTAATGGCCCTGCTGGGTTGGCTCTGGTGCCCCTTCAAGATATACACTTTCTGGGGCCATTGATTGTGTATTGCCAGCGATAAGGGAGAATACCACGAAAGGTGCAATTTATTTGTTATTTTGAAAACTGGAAACCATCGTCTGTCATCTTTCAAGTCGCTTGCGCCATTTTGAAATGACTCGCGAACATCGCGAACAAAACAAAAGTTCGTTGGCCAACGTTGATAGCGCACAATCGTTCCACTCGAAATTGTTGGCCAACGTTTGCAAACGTTCGCGTATGTGGAACGCAGCCCTAGTGGTCATTGGGTAATTCATTGTTTTGTTTTTTATTTCTGTATTCTAGCGGCGGAAGAGTTTGGTACTAAGGGCAAATTGTTGCTACTAGCAACGGAGGGAGGAGAGCTGATTGGTGTTGGTCTACACAGCAGAAAAAAGGTTTGGAAAGTCATTTGTTGTGTGCGATAGTTAATTTGAAGATTAGAAAATGTAAAGTGGAATGCCTGATGAATATTTATGAGGTATAGTAAAGATAAAGTAGAAATGGACCAATAAAATGTTGCGGGTGCCTGATGAATATTTATGAGGTATAGTAATTATACACCTGTTTAGTGAGAGGCAATGCAAACTGTCTTGCCCAAGGAAAACACAAGAAAACCCAGAAATTCAAAATGTAAAAAAAGATAATTAATTATAATTCTACTTTCAGATTTTCAAAGTCAAATACACTTCAGCGTTCAACTGCTGCACATTTCTGTCTTCAGATACAGCAATTGGAGGCTGCCAGGATGGGACGATACACATCATTGATATCAAGAATTATAGGTATGTATGATGTCACGGTTGCGTGTATAGACTGTATCGAATAGCTGCCATCTCGTAGGGCAGTTTCTTTGTTCCGTGAGGACATGCATGGTTGCACATTTTGTGCTTACATTGTTGACCAATTTAAATGTCGAAAGCTTCCCTACAGGATGGCAGCTATTCGATACGGTCTATAAACGACTAGAGTGTGACGTCAGTTGCCATGGTAATTGGGTCTAAACATTCACTGGTAATCTGAAACGCCCATTGGTATAGCGCAGGTAAACAGTTCACTGGTTTTAGTTTAGACCCAATAACCATGGCAACACACAAAGGGTGACGTTGTCACTTTAGTAGTCTATTGTGATCATTGGTTTACGGCAATCAGGGTTAATGGCTTTTGACTGGTACCCCCTTGAGCAAAGAGAGTTGGTATTTTGGGATAACACCATGGCCAAATTATTTGTCTGTGTTTTAAAACAACACACAGTGGGTAGTTTGCTGCTACATTACATTAAAAAGCAGGAGATTTGGGTTCAAATCCTTAATTTGTTACATTTATTTTTTCAATCTCAATTTTAAATGACTTTGAAATATACCGAGAAAGTGTCTTTTAATTAATCTGACTTAATTAATGTAACATTTAAGTTTCAGTTTTTGAGATAACATTGAGTTGTTGCTGCTTTTTTCCCATCAGTGAACCTGCCCAAGTCATCCACAAGACATCGTCACCAATACTCTGCCTCCAAGCTCACAAAGACGGCTTCATCGCCGGAACAGGTAGGCCTTTAATTTTCTGCTGAACCTGGTAGTCAAATCTTGAGAAAACCCCGTTAAATACAGGATTCAAAGTTCATTCAAATCCACAGTCGATAACATTAGATTAGGTTTGTAACTGAGTTGGGGTTTTCTTGTAAATTTGACCCCAAATTTGAGAATTGCTTCTCGTGTTGTCTCAATGAAAGTCGGTTTGGGTTATTTTGGCATCTTTAAGGAAATACTATGAGACTTAGGTTCTTCTATAGGTTCTTCAAGAACTTTACCTGAAGTGCAACGTCTGTACCGCCAATCTATAGCCTCTATGAAAATAAGCATAAGTGAACTTAAAAAATTGGACAGTGGTAAATACATTTTACATTAATCCATATCAAAATACATTTAAGCAAGAGATGTCAATGATATCTTTCGTTTGACATCTTCAGCACGAGTGAATGATTGTGTTCTTACCCTCCCCATTCATCCCCATTCGCCCCCTCCATGTCCCTCTCACAATTGACTTCTATCTGATCCTAGGTCTATATCATTTATCAAAGGTGTAAATTTGGAGTACACTAAACAGAGACCGTCAAGTGATACAATCATAAAAGTAGAGCCATGGATATGATATAGCGCCCTCTATTGTAAAAGGTAGTTGTTACTCGGGTTTCCAAATTTCAATCTTATCTTTGTACATGCTACTTTTAATGTATTTGTATGGGGCCCATTCACCCCATACTGTAATGAAATAAGCAAATGAGACAGGAGACCATTTGCTCCCATTTTACTGTCTTAATTTTCATCTTTGACATTTTTGACATAAGATATAAAAAAAATTCTGATGTTCTGATTTTTAGAATTAATTTATAGTCGCGATTGCCTTCATCACATCCATACTCTTGTCCTTGAAAATCACATTTTCATCATGTTTACAGATTAAATGTCTGAACTTTGGAGAATTCTAGGCTACCCCCAACCACCCCTCCCTCCCCCCAAAAAAAAATCAAGGCGCTTTTGAAAAAAAAAAAAAAATCCCCAGATTGAATCTTTTTTGTCAAAAATTCCAAGGCCGATTTGGATTATTCTTTTACGAGGAAAGAAAGAGGCAGTAGAAAATATTCTGATTCAAGAAAAAAGACTTTGAGCGAAAGGATTTCTCGGGGTTCTGCACAAAAGAACCTGATTGATTTTTTATAATTCTTCCTCCTTTTAATTTTTCTCCTTCAAGGTTAACGAGATTATTCGCTTCCTTTTATATTTTTTTCAAGGCCAGAATGATATGATGTATAACAGTGTGTGAGAGACAAAATTTCAATTTTTTCTTCTTCTATACTTACATTCGAGTAGGAAGAAAGGATCTAAGCAAAAGAATTTCAGAAAAGGGGTAGATACAAATGCTAGCCAGATGATTTTATTAATGGTTTATCTGAATGAAACATGAATATTTAATCAAATTAACTGCGTAGTTCACTGCTTGAATTGCTGTTTCCCAGGCCAGTGAGTGACAGAAAACATTGAATCTAGTTCAATAAAGGGGGGTGGGCTTGAGTGGAGCAAACAAGACCAACTTTATTATCCAAAACGTGACCGAGGTTGAATAGGTCGGCCAAACAAAATGTAGGTTAAAAGGAAATACATGTACAGTTAAAAAAGAACCGCGTGAGTTTGCCAGTACAATTTTGGCCTGATTACCAACACAACATCTGGCATGGTGCCTGATCACCATTGAAATGAAACAACCAAACTTGGGATGAGAGAAAATTCATAAGGGCCTTATCGGGATCCCGTAAGGCCCTTACGATTTTTCTCCCATCCCAGTATTATTATTTACCAAAGATGTTGTCAACTGGTACATTTGACAGGGAATTTTGGTCTACAAGAAAAAATATTTGTCTTGAAAACGTCAAATTTATCAGGGGCCGTCCAAAGTTTTCAAGGTTCTTCAAAGTGTAGGAAGGGGGAGGGGGGTCGAGGGCTGCGTACAGCTTTACATGCACTGTCAAATGTTGACATTTTACAGTGCTACCAGAAAAATATTGATGAGTAGTATTTTGGGGGGAGGGAGGGGGTCTTGAAAACTACTACGCTCTGTAGAACTGTGAAAATGTTGACAACTTTGGATGGCACCTTACATTGTGCCTTTTCATATTACTCAATATACAGTACCTCTTGGGGAGCCCTAGTTTCATCTGATTACAGACATTTGCTTGTGTTCACCATAAATCTCCTGTAATCCCTAAGGTTTTCCCCATCCTGACTCAAGGAGGTAACGGCCCATTAACCTGTCAGCTTCAATATTTCATGGCCTAAGCTCCTGATATTTATTGACCCTCTGCTGTATGACCCTGTTTTGAGGCGACCTTTACAACCTCAAGTTCACCTTGGTCTTAAAGGTGTTACAGTACACCTTGCCTTAGTTGTCATGGTTATAAATGGATGGATTTGGGGGGCATTTTGATTTATAGCAGGCTAACATTTTCAAGGTTTTCTTTCCTAATTTGTTCAAGATTTTCTTCCTATACATGTAAGTGCCTCGGAAAGAGGCCAGACAAATTTTTGATTATTTTGTCCCAAAGCAAATGTTGGCAAGCCATGCTTTTTGGATTAAAATCATATATCTTCCATGCACTTGGCGAAAATAAGTTGCTTTTTGCACAGCATCAACCACGTTTTTGTGATCATATACGTAGCTAGAAATCGTGGTGGATCCAGATTAAAAACAACCTCCACTTGTCGATTAGCGTCATGACGCCGTTCTTGCGTTTTGCTCTGATGAGTGCCAGTCGAAAAGTGCTTTAGCATGTCTTTGTCATTACTTAATTCTATTTTCCGAAAATAAAAAGAAAATTCCGCGTGGTAATTCTAGTCTATCAGAGGTCATGGCGTTGTATTATCTGACTTCACATATTTCTTATAAATGGTGAGTATTTTTTTGTTTTACGGCAACAACAACAAAAACACTTTGCATGTTTGCGCAGTTTTATGGACTTTAGGGCAGACAGGTCAAATCGGCAAATTACATGTAGACAGATGTGAAAGTGTGCAAACAAGCTCAATACGTGTACAGACTAGAGAAGTCTGTCTTGAGGTTACCCCAAATTGCTCTCCTGAACCATTTGTGCTGCTAAAAAGATTGTACGTAGACTGTTCAGACACAACTGAAACAGACCTTTTTTTTCGGTCGAAGTTCGGACCACTTTTAGTGTAGCACATGTACTGTGGCCGAGTGGTTTAGATCGTTGACTCGCGACATGGGTGAAATGTTGTGGGTTCGAAACTCGGCCGTAGTACCTCTGCCCTTGAGCAAGGCACTCAACCTCAATTGCTCCATCCTTCGGTAGGGATGTAAAGTCGTTGGTCCAGTGTGTTGTGTAACGCACCTAAAAGATCTCAGAGCACTCTTTCGTGAAGAGTAAGGTATTAGGGGAGGATACCCCGGTATCTCTGGCTTGGCTGCTAAAGGCTCGATGTTTAGGCGGAATATAACTGATGTAAAGCGTTGTTATACCTCGTGTAAATACGCTTTATAAATGCCAACATTATTATAGTATCAGAACATCCACAGTACCCAAGTTTTACAAACTTTCCCCAGGCCATTCACCCTTCTCTACCAGTCTCCTGGGCCTAATCCCCTGGGCCAAATCCCACGTCCCTGATTTCCTCCCGTTCAAGGACCATCCAACCTTCTTCTGAACTTCTGACTTTTCCCTTCCTTTTTACTTTCACTTTCCCCGGGGAATTCCAGAAATGATTCTGGAATGCATTTGGGTATAATTATTATGCCACATGAAGCTCCATTCAGACCCTTGACGTTTTCCTGGAATGTGGCCAGCCGAGCCCTGCAAACTGGGCTAATTAGATTTTCAGAACATTAGATTTTCAGAACCGGAGCTAATTTTGCACAAGGTTGTAGTCGAGTCCATCACAAGTCATCACAAGCCTTCACAAGTCTTAATTCAAGTCACAAGCTATTCAAATAAACTCTAGCAAAGGCATTCTTTTGTGCGTGTTCATCCTTTGCTTCTTGTTACTGGACTTGTGCGGGACTCGACTACAACCCTGATTTTGCAGCAAACTTAAATCCCCTAAATGTCAAATAATCAAACATTTGCAGTAACACTGCAGTTTATCTTTGTGGTTTTTCCTCCCCTATTTTACCTTCTTGATCCATTAAAGTAAAACTAAGCTATTTAAAATTGGACCACGTCTGTGTTAGCACACTAATAATCCCCTTATGCCCCAACTTAGGTACTCGGTAGGCGTATTAATTTCTCCAAAATTAGAGCACCCCATGCAGTCCACAGCACACTTCTTACACCTGCTAATAAAGACCTTGTACCCAACTTTCGTTCTTGTAGGCCTCATGTTTACCAGAAAAAAATCAGTTATTGGAATCAATGTTTTTTTCAGAAGTGCAGGTCAAGTTCAGTCTGACCCTATTATGAACTTGTCTAGATCACAATCTTGTAAACCACATAATGACACCGATAAGTCTAAGAATTCATTCCCTTTCTGGGGAAGCAAAAGTCTTTACGCTTTCTTTTCTGGGAATTTTGCTGAGATGACTGTTAAATGATACTCCTGTGCTCTCTTGCACTTTCAACTGGGGAAACTTTTACTGTGACATGCTTTGGTGATCACAGCCATAAGGGCAGCATGCACTCAGGGCATTTTCTCAAGAGGGCACATTCCAGGGGGAGATCCAGGGGGTGGGCGTGGGGGGCGCACGCCCTCCCCCCTTTTAAAAAAAATTAATAAAAGTGGTTAAATATTGCCCCAGATCGCACCACAGAGCATCTAGAATCATCTAGAAACCGTTAGGGCTTCGCGCTACGCACTGCTATTTCATTGTCATCAGCATTTCATGCTTAACAATTTCACCCCCACCCCCCTTTTCAAAATCCTGGATCCGCCCCTGCATTCTCTCTATTAGACTTACAACCTTAGTAAAACTGACTTGATCAGATTTACCGACCAGAATTTAGTTGGGGGAGGTGGAGTTTACTAAAAAAGTATAGGCCTAATCTAAACATTGCTATACGAAGCACAAATTAGTCCTAGGATAAAATGTCACAACCCGGCCAAACCTTCCTATAGACTAATCCGACAAATGAAAACTGCGGTGTATCTCCAGGGTGTTTACATGACGTCACAATAGAAATACACCGCAGTAACAATGGAATAACCACAAGAGGGCGGGCTTACTGAATGTTGCTCAGATTACACTACAGCAAATTACCATTCTAAAGTTGTATGCTGCCCTCTTGTGATAAATTTTAGCTCAGCTACTAACCTTGTTATACACACTAAACCTAACTCCGAATTCCTTAGCCAGGTAATACCTGCAAATATTTTAAATCAGTGGACCTTAGCAAGAGACGACCTTCTACTCTGTCGCCCTTTTCTCTGGCTCGTGATTGGTCGCCGAGTTGGGTAGCATGATGGCCGATTTACTTTTTCTCTATTATTAGGATTCTTCAACACTTCTCCGAGAGTGGTTAAACTTTTCTTAGATTGTTGTTTACATTCTCGTTAGCGGGTGTTTTCAAATTTTGACATTCTTGGTGTCTAGTGAAATGCGTGCATAAAACATTATGTGATGCTACATAAATGTGTTAAACTTATCGAAGAACATATTTGCTTCCATGTGGAATTAATGTTATCTACAATTAACCGATATAACTTAGGTTTGTAACACCCTAGCTTGTCAGTTTGCCGCCATAGCCTTTCATGAAAGTGCTTTCTTAAAAAAACATGTGCCTCTTGTATACTATGTCAGTGAATGGTAGCATCGCGTGCCACAGATTGTACAGAATAATGAGAAATCTGGGCGACAAATTAACGCTTAATTTAAGTAATGTATTTTCAACAAGGTTCCGGGATCACACATGTTTTAAGACTGTGGTGTGTTGCGGTTGGTTTTTGTCAATTATTAAAACGGAGACAAACAGAGCAATCAAAACGGGCCAAGTCTGAAATATATGTCCAGAAAAAGAATTTTTTATTCTTACTGAATTTCATAGGAATGTTGCAGGAATCCTTCACGTTTGTTCAACTATGGCCTACAATTCGCAGAGTCGGGAAATTGTCATTTCCTTTAAACATATTTTAGAGATGGTTGTAAAACGTGACCTGAACATATATGGTCTATACAGTAAACTCTCGTTATAACACCCCCTGATATAAAGCTCTTCCTGATAGAAAGCTCCTTTTTCTAAGTCCGGGCTGTTATTCTCTGCATTGTATATGCACTGGTTATAGCGCTCTCTGGATATAAAGCTCAGATTATTTCGGTCCCTTGAAGAGCGCTATAATGAGAGTTTACTGTATATGGAATGAAGTGACTTTTACACCTCTTTTGCAGTATTTTGTTTTAATAAACTATAAAGTCAAGCAGCATTCAATAAATTTTACTGCTTTTTATTACTTATGAATAAGTGATTATTTTTAGGGATTATAACCCAGGGACTGTCGGGGTGAATGAATTTGATACAAATACGGACAAATGTCAATCAGTTTGGGAAACCTGGATGCAGTGAAAAGCAACTTGGCTCCACCAGGACTCGAACCGCAGACCTTCTGCTTAACATGCAGGCGCCCTACCAATTGACCTATGAAGCCAACTTGGGGTCTCGAATCACGGTAGTGCAGTTGTTCCTCGCTGATTGGGATTGGCTATCACATGAGCTTAGCAAGCCTTACGGAGAGATAACCACCCCTCCCAGAGATCACTTACGATACGCCCCAAACCCCTGTTCGACTTGCCCCAATTATATTACTTTTTAGATTTATCAGTGAATTTTTAGTCCATTGCCTTGGCCCAGAAAGTGGTTGAAAGATAAACCAGGAAAAGCTAAGTGGATCGCTTACATTAAACTCTCGCTGAACCCGACCAGTTTACAGTTTCTAGGCCAGTAGCTTACACACAAAACATGATCCATCGTTAACAAAACCTGAACATATTGACAAACCATTAGCGGCTCTCTGCCTTACTCTCAATATGGCATCTCAGACCGTGTTTACACTGGACCCGAGCACGGGATCAAAATTGATCAGAAGATCAAAATTGATTTATTTCCTCGTCAGGGCCAAAAAAGAACATAAATTTAATCAGTTTACGAATAAAGATGTTTTTCTTATCAAGTCCTAAAACTTGACTGTTCCAAGTTTCTTTTTGTTTATACTCCGCGTCGGCTTTTTTGTTTACCACATCATTCCCAAACTATCTCCCGAGCCACATTTTAAAGATCACCTTAATGTACACTGTTACATAAAACAGCCACTGTATAAATATATTGAGCTTGTCCATTAAAACAACAGCTGAACAGGAAGAAAAACTTAGAGAAATAAACAGATTTTTGATAAAATAAACATCAAATTGCCTGGGCTAGCTAAACTGGCCTCAAAGCGTGAGTCCCATGCACTTTCCTCTTTCAGTCATTCAGTCAGGTTTATATAATATGCAAGGAAAATTTATTTTCTTGGCGCATCCAGAAGATCGAAGACATCCCCCTCCAAATGGTTTAGGTTGAAATTCTTTGCGGTGGTCGTAAAGCATAGTAAATCAAACCGAGGTGCTAATTTAAGAGTCCAGGTGTTCCAGACGTGATCGAGCTTCGTGTTCTTAATATCAAGGTTCATATTCAAGAACTATCCTGACGTTTTAGTTTAATGGATCAACTCAGGAACCATTATTCCAGAACCTCAAATTGTGGTATTTTTTACTTGGGACAAGCACCTTGACGGTATTTCTTTCTTTAACCCTAACTTCCTGGGGTGTATGTAAAATCATATTAATTTGAGGATTATTGAGGAGTATTAGTAGGGGTCGAAATTAACCTGATTTTCATTCTGGTCAGAAGGTCCAGTAGATTAGAGAACTCTACTGGTCACTGCTGAAAACTTGGTGGTCCAGCGGTGCTTTTCAAAATGGCACTTTCTGGTTTAAGGTCATTGAGTGCAGGATGGATGGGATTGCTTTTTGATCCAACACTTATGGGGCATGTCTGGAGAGATCGGAGAAAGAAATCAGGAATTGTTTATGATAACCAGGAATTCTTCGCATTGAGTAAGAAATGTTTACTGTGGATTAGGCATCAGAGAATGTTTCGAGGAATCATGAAATGTTTTTACTGGTCCATCGGACCAGCGTCTTCAACAGAGCTAGTGGTCCTTCTGATTTTTCACTGGTCTCGGACCACAGGACCAGTGTTAATTTCGACCCCTGCTTATTTTATTTCATTAAGTTGCATGTCTGTAAAAGCAACGACTACTTTTGTAAAATTGAAATAATTATTTTTAATTAATTTTATTTTATTTAATTTCCCAACATTTAAGGAATTAATGTTATCACTACTAGCTGATTTAGTGTGGGGTCTGTTTTGAGAGTAGCCAAGACTATTATGTCTATTGTTGAGATAAGGAGTGATTCATAGTTAATATGTCAAACCACAAGTCTGTAGCTTGTAAATATTTCCTTGGAAACATTTAACGACGAATACTCCCAGACAAATAGGGAAAAAATGAAGTGTATTGAGACAGTTGACTGATATGGCTGTGAGCGCTAACCTTGGCCTATGGACTAGGCCTTCAGACATGTGTATATATTACACACTCAAGGAGGTGTATTGTTTCTGGGGGAAGTTGAAGTTTATCACGTAGGCCCGTATCTAATAAAAGCTGGTTTACCTTTCAGTAACAGGCTGTGTTACTAGAGTTCAAGGTAATAAGGGCGGGGTTGTGCGGTGAGAAAGGTTATAGGGGAAACATTGGCATTGTTGTGTGCTTGGGGTGCCAAGTTTCTGAAGTCTGTTTCGTGGGTAGTTCAAAAATTCAACATTTGGACTCTTAGAGTCGAAAACATAAATTTAGAATCAATTTTTTTTGGGAAAACTTACCGAGACGATGGGTACTTTTCCCATTTTAAGTCCAATGCGGACAGCCTAGTATACTCTCAGTAACTTTTCTTGAGTCCAGCGGTTACTTTTCGGGTATGTTCAGACGGAGGGCTACTTTTTTTAGCCCCAATCCAATTAACAGACTCAGCGGGGGTTCGCTGGAGCTAAAGTGAGTTAGTCCAAAATGCCCTCCCGGTCACACGGTGATGATAACTCCGGAGCTACAGTTAGCTCCGGAGCTTAAATGTGGTCAAATTTGATAGCATATTAACATTGGTCAGATGCCACAGAGCGAGGTCAGTTGCGTTCAGTCAGTAAATAATGGTGGAGCTAAGTCATAAAAGAAACCCCGCTGGGCTGAAAGTGGGGCTAGCCCCACAAATTTGTGGGGCTAAGTTTGGGGAGGGCTAGCCCCGGAGCTAGCCCCAGAGGTGGAGCTAATTGCGTTCTAACGACAGGAGTTTGAGGTGGAGCTAGCTAGCTCCGGAGCTAGCTCCTGAGATAGCCCCTCGTCTGAACGACCTCTTCCTGGCCTATTTCTGCAAAGAAAAATTTACCAGGGTGCACAGGGTCGGTCCGGTGTTGCTCAGCGGGAGCGGGTAGGGTATTACTATTATTAACTTTTTTATTTTTGCCGACAGTACCATGATTTTGCCGACAAAATATGAATTACACCATATATGCGAGGCAAAAAAGTGGGGAAAAAATTGACATCTTTGCACCCCCACTTACAAGCCCCTGTTGCTCCGCCCCCCTCCCCCTTCTCCTACGCCTATGAATCCTGTTCACATCGCTAGCAGGGGACACCTACATATGTATACATGTTAAACCTTGACTTCTGCATGCTCACAAAAGACTATCTAGTCCACGTAGGCAGCCATGCAGTGAACAATTTTAGTACATTTAATCAGTCATTTTTTAATTACCGTTTCATTCACAGGTGTTAAAAATAGTTGTGGTAAGATAAATGGCTCAAATTTCCTACAAATTATATGCAAAAGTCATTAATTTTGATGGTTCACTTAATTTTAAAGTTTGACCGATGAATCTTGTTTTATTGGAAAATAATATTTCCTTGCCAGGGCCCAAATTCAAGGTGCTCTTTTGCAGAAAATACTGCTTAGCAAATTTTCGTGCTTAGCAAAAAAATGGCAGAGTACCGGTCAAAAAGTAATACAACTTTAGAACATTAAATTTTTGCAAGGTATATTTTTTGTTTGTGCTAAGTAGTATTTCTGTTTAACAGTACTTTAGATCATGCTTAGATTAAGTCAAAACTTCACTTAATATTTAGCTTGGCTAAGAAAAGGACTTATCTCATCTTCAGTTGTCTTCTATGATTTTTACTTTATTTAAGAAAACACTAAGACAAAATGTAACATCACAAATTGAAAATAATTTTGGCTAAGATCTAAAGTTTGCTTGTGCCAAAATCTAAGCAATATTCCTATATAGATTTGACTTAAGTCTTGAACTAAATACCTCCCCTGGTAATTTCCTTCCCCTACCCCGTTCTACCCCGTTCTACCCCGTTCTGCCCCTCCCCAAGTGCCAAGGCCTCCCCGTCTCATCTCTAGAGATTCTCCCCAGTAATTTCTTGCCACTTGTCTCAATCCATCATCCTTGTTTCATTACATCCTTCAATTCGTAATCCCATCCTCTATTCCCCTTAATCTCTAACCAGCCCTGTATGTTGTCCTTGACACCTCGTCTCCTTGGCCTACTAATGATCGCCAGCTTAGGGGGCTCACTCTTGGCTAGGTCCTTGACTTTGGAGGAGGTCCAGCATTAGTTGGCAAGGTCTTAAGGAGGTCAAGACTAGGGGTGGATTGCAATAAATAA
Source organism: Henricia sp. BOLD:AAB3569 (assembly GCA_037783545.1). Classification (NCBI taxonomy): domain Eukaryota; kingdom Metazoa; phylum Echinodermata; class Asteroidea; order Spinulosida; family Echinasteridae; genus Henricia; species Henricia sp. BOLD:AAB3569. The sequence continues at coordinate 771,165 of JBBELK010000399.1, forward strand.
GATGTCTTAAAACTAAGACATAAGTTATTTTGTCTTGGAATAAGCGTTTGTGTCATAACTCGTATCTTGAAGCACATGTAATTTAAGACACCTAAATTAAGTTGTGACATATGATGTGTCTTAGACGTATGATGGCTATACTGCAATCTACTGCAAACCTTGTGAGCTCATGTAAGGGCAAAATGGATAATTAGGAACTATGACCAGGGGCCAATTTTATAGAGGTGTTTAAGCACAACAATTTGATTAAGTACAAAAAACTCTTGCTTAGAAGAGAATGTTACTGGTCAGTGAAATCCTTATGTGATAGAAATAGTGTATGACCAGTGTTAGAGGACTGTTTCATTACCATGACAATCACGTGAATTTGTTGGTGGTAACCTCATTTTATCAAGCAAGGTTTTTCATGCTTAAGCAATTTTTCATGCTTAAGCAATTTTTCATGCTTAAGCAGCTCTATGAAATTGGCCCCTGCTATTCACAGACTACACCATGTTGTTTGAAAAATTTCGTTAGGGTCATTTCTGATAAAAGTATGACCACGCCAGAAACTCAATGGTGTACCCATTAGAACTAATGTTTTATGTATAAACCCATCTCAGTGAAAGTCCATCTCGTCTTTATTGCATGAGTTATGTCTCTTGCATTGCTGAACACAGCATGGTATGTCTTTGGTTGAAACTGATCCCATGATATGACCGGCCATAGCTCTATGATATGACTAAACCTTAATTGAAGTTCAAAGTTGTGAAATTGGACACTGCAAGCATTAGACTGGTCAAGGTGTATCAGTTTACTGAGTGATGACTGTTTCTTGTGGTTCACCCCTGACATTTTTATGACAGTTTTTATGACTGACCAGCAGAAGTTATGCTGGATCCGAATTAGTGGCTTTGGCTGTGGCTGTTGCTATGCTGTTTCTAAGGACTTTCATTGTCCACCCATAGCAACAGCATAGCAACAGCCATAGCCACAGCCAAAGCCACTAATTCGGATCCAGCCTTAGGACGATAGCTTGTTCGGGAAAATCCTTGTTTGATGTGAGACTCTGTGTTGAAATCTTGAAATCCTACTAAAAGCCGCATGTAATAAAAAGTATTAGTTAAAGGCAAGGCTCGTCAGCAATGCGCGCGCGCCAAATTCGTGCCTTGAAATACGCAGCTTCATGCCTTTGCTATGGAGCTGCGTATTTCGTGGCACGAATTTGGCGCACGCGCATTGCTGACGAGCCTGTGCCTTTAAGCATATTTCTATCAATTTTGTTTTATTGGTTGTTTTGAGCTGGATATTTCAAAGTTGTATGCTATTGAGAATTTTCATATTCAAAACCACCAAGGCTTATCTTGGCAACAGAAGTAGAATCTTGAGATTTATGTCCGAATGTTGGTGAATATTTAGCTATCAGATTGCCTTCCACATATGTGGCCCGGGTGAGAATCCCCTCCGGTCTAGTTTGTGGATTCAGTTTGTGGATTCAGATTGTGTTTCATTTTTTAGCCCCTGTTTTATTTCAAGTTTTATTTTCATAAATTCACAAGCCCCAAGCCATGACATTTTGCAAATTAACATTGGCAGCGCTTTCAACAATTTCAGTAAACGATTGTCATTCTGTTTGTTTGTGTGACCTTTGATTTGGAAGTTGTTTGTTCGTTGTGCCAATTGTGGATTATTTATTTGACTTTTAGGTTTGTATTTACCTTGTAGAGTCTGTTTCCTTTCCTGTCTCATTACATTACCTTGTCTGTTCTACTTTTCACCCATTTTGTGATTATCACAAATCAGGAAATACAAACAGACTGTAGGTCGGCAAGTTTCAAGGAAATTTAGCTTTATGGTATAAGGAAAACGCTTTCTAAGTGCACTGCTAAAAAATAAAAATAGAGTACAGTGATTAAGGGCATTTTGGAGTGGCAGGAAATGTACGGCAGTCACTAGGGAAATGACGTCTTTCGCTAGTAAAATGTTTGAAGATCAAAAACAAACTCCTTAAAAAGGCCCCGAGGATTTATGATATCAGAGGTTTTTAGTTTGTGTATCAGTTTTGTAAATTCTCGTTGTGCACATATGACTGTTGATTGAAATTGTAAAAAAAGTCAACTTTTGTGAGACATTTAAGACTATTCTTTTCTGGTTTTTCTCCATTTAGATACAACTTGAAAACTTGCTTAAAAGCCTGTCCGCATTGGACTTTTTTTGGTCAAACGTCCCAAGACGATGGGTACTTTTCACATTTTAAGTCTAATGCGGACAGCCTGGGAAGTTTTCCTCTCAGTAACTTATCCCTGAGTCCAGCGGTAACTTTTCTTGGCCAACTGCTGCCCAGGAAAATTGACCAGGTAACTTTTCCTGAGACAAAATGTCCAATACTGACACATCAAGTCGGTAAAAGTGCTCTGGAAGCATACATTCGGGCCGTGAAGGTCATACTGCGAAGGGACACTGCGCATGCTCTCCTACGGTCTTGGTAAAATTTTCCCATGTCAAAAAGTCAAAATGCGGACAGCAGTAAAAATTTAGCCATTTTTCATTTTACCATCATCTCGGTTAAACCTGCTGAAAAACAAGTCCAATGCGGACACAGCTGAAGACATTTATTCTATAATTATTAGTTGTTTTCCATTAGATACAACTTCAAAGCTCGCTTAAGTGTTAGGAAAATAATTTCTTAGTGGCTCTCTGAGTGATAATCAAGCAACAACCACAGATAAGTGTGATTAATTTGAAAGAAAACACCTCCATTAAAAAAGCTTTTTGGTTTTAGAAACTGAACGCTGCTGGCGCAGCATACCCCGGGCTAATTGCGCCGCAGTTTGGGTCAAGGTAACGTCATAAAAGCAGTGCGGTAACACGATCGGTTGACAGGATAGAGCCTTAATGCGCCAAAGGTTCAATGTCCACCGTTACCGAGCTAGAAAGAGCAACGCTTGTGTGCGAGCTTCAGCCTTCTGCTTCAGCGAATTCATTAACCCAGTTTCTGGGTCTGTCACTGCTGGCTGCCGCTGGGAACAACAGAATTGAATCATGGGCATTCGTCACTTATCCACTTCACTATTTTGCTGGCTCTCTCTCTCTATTTGTTCACTGGTTCACCGGTTTGTGTCATTCCCCCCTTACACTGTGCTTTTTTCTTCTCTAATTTGCATCTGACAGCAGACAAATTTTTACAAATTCTCCAGGCAGTTCGATATTTGTACATTTTGCTTTAGGATTTTGAGCAAGGATATATCACCTTTAGTCACTCACAGGAATTTGGACAGAAAAAGAAATCGCTTTCAATGTATGTGATCGAAGGGGTTATATGTCAGGGTTCCGAGTGGAATCCTTTAACTCAATAAATTGCATTAAAAACATAAAACCATTTATGATAGTAGTAACTAGGCTGTTTCCATAATGTATCCAAATTCATGGATGTTTCCCATGGCATTGCAAAGTGATGATTTATTTCATTCTCCTGTTACTTTAAATTCGATTTCTATGGTTGGAATTCATTTTGCGTACATTAGTTGTTGCTAGGTAGGACAAGCCCTAGACAAGATTTATGGTAATTAACAGCAATGTTAACCTTCTGTTATTAAAGTATGAATGAAATTGGCAGGGATCGAATTTAAGTAAAATAAAAGTGAAAGGTAGCGTATTTCTGACATGTACTTATGTGTATGATATAGCAATATATGTGTTTATGAAAAGCCCTTTACTAGGGAATAGACTGTATCGAGTAACCTTTTGTTACTAAAACGGTTTAACAATGGAAGCACAATATGTGCAACCATGCATGTCCTCAAGGAACAAAGAAACTGCCCTACGAAATGACGGCTATTCGATACGGTCTTTAAAAGCCCAACTCATTCAAATTTTCCCTTCTCATTTAAAGTTGATTAAACATTCAATTACGCTTCGATAGAACCATCTGGACCCTCTACAGAATTAGACCTAGATCTAGATCTTGTTTTTGCCCTCAAAAAGTGTAATCCAGCAGGTCTTTAGGGGACGTGTGGGCTCCTGCCCAGCTAGTAGCCAGGCCAGTGACCGCCAGTGACTTTGTCCAACCAGGAAAAAGTACAGTCACCAGAGGTCAACTCAGTGCAAGTACATGTACACAGTCAGGCTTAGTCTGGGTCATGAATATGCAGCAGACTAGCTTAATGAATATGCAACAGGACTCTTGGATGTGTATTTATGATCTCCATAAAAGGGGAATTTTAATGCATAAATTTGTCAAGACTGTTATTGTAAGATGTCACCTGAGTTCATTTTCAAGGCTGTGAGGGTTAGGGTTTTTTAGGTATGAATTTTAAGCTGTGTATTTTCCTATTGAAATATATTGTCCTATTTACTGTGTAGGCCTACTAAGATAAAAGCGCTTCCTGGACTATTGCCCAAGTGGATTGGATCATTTTTCTCAGACCTTAAAAACAAATTATTAATATAGAAGTCTGTGGGAACTTTTACCATACGTCCTGCCCAGAAAACTATCGTGGCTTAACCTGCTGTTTTTAGTTTTATCTCTGCTTTCTCTGGGGCTGACATTTTGGCAGTAACTTAACCGATTTGTTGAAATTTCACAAGGAAGTGAACGTGACCAAAACAAAACGAAAGCATTTATTTTTCTAAAATTCTCATTCACAAAGTTTCCTCATACCAGTCACGAAGTTCATGTGAACCGAAAAAAAAGGGGTGTTTTGTGGGAATCGAGCCCAGCCATTTTACCTGTCTGTGTCTGTCTAAAACCTGGATGATTACACACTTGGCATTGTCCTTGGGCACACTGCCAACAGCCCTGGGTGAGGACAGCGAGGGGTTAATGGCCCTGGCCAGGCCGGCCTTTGAATAACTGGGGCGAGCAGGGACAAGTGAACTTAATCTGGTAGTGGTATACCTTGCCTGCTGGCATTGTCACGGCCGAGTCAGTTCGGTTGCTCTACGGGCGGAGAGAGCTCCCCCTGGGAGGGACCACGTGTGCGCGTGTGTACGCGACAACACCGATGCTGAATAACATTGATTTTGTTAGACCAGCTGTATTATAATACACCGTGCTTCTACTGGTAATAATAATCTATGTATGAGTGTCTGTCTGTGTGTGTAACCACTAGGCAATTTCAAGGCCAGTCAGCTCTAGCGCAGCACAATCCCCTGCCAGTTTTTTCTCTCTCTCTCAGCTAGACATCGACCGAACACAGCCTTGGGAATAGTGCATTGTGCCCTCTCTTGACCGACCTTCACACGTTCACTCAACTTGCTTTGCCCTGTAAAAGTTGAGAGAGAGAGAAGGAAGAAAACTAATTCTGACAAGAAAAGTTGGTCAGTTGCTGCAGTTTGTAAGTTTTTTACCATGCAACAACTGGCTCATCCGAGAAACCCCAATAAGTGAGGCTTTTATTAAGCCGTTTTTCATTCTGATTAAGCTGGTTTTCATTTTGATTAAGCCGGTTTTCATTCTGATTAAACCGGTTTCCATTCTGATTAAGCCGGTTTTCATTTTGATTAAGCTGGTTTTCATTTTGATTAAGCTGGTTTTCATTTTGATTAAACTGGGTTTCATTCTGATTAAGCCAGTTTTCATTCTGATTTAGCTGGTTTTCATTCTGATTGAGCCGGTTGCCATTCTGATTAAGCTGGTTTTCATTCTGATTAAGCTGGGTTTCATTCTGATTAAGCCAGTTTTCATTCTGATTATAAGCTGGTTTCTATTACATCTTATCCACCTCACCGCTTTGCTGTCATACTGCAGGACCCAAGATGATGTTCAAATTGGGTATGCTGTAAGCCTAAAACTTTGCATTGCCCTATAAAAATAAAACGTTTTTATTTTCCAAGAGAGTTGAACTTACAGGCTTTGCGTGATTGTTACTCTAATAGCCCCGTAGGCGGAAAGATGTACATGTATATTTAAAACCTCTTTCAAGGATGGTCGTTGTATTTTTCCAGTTCTTTCCTATTCTTTATTTCCTTTATTCCCTCATTAGATGTACATGCATTCACTCTTTTTATTGCGTGAGATAATCCCGCTAAGTTTAGAAGAAACTGATAAAATTAGATTTTCTTTAGCTGTCCTGAAAGAGACACATATGGACACAGACGTACTGCCGAAGGTCACATGTGACAGAATCAGTGGTCTTAATTGGCCTTGGAGAACAACCATCATCTTGCAAGAAAGAAAATGACTCAAAAGAAATGAATAGAAAGAAAGGGACATTGCGAGACTTTCTTTAACTCTGACGTGAAACTGTCTTTCCTTTTTGTTGTGGAAGACTCTTGTTCTCTGTGTTATTTGGAGAAATTTTCCAGTGTCAGATATCTAGTCAGGCATAAATTACGTGTTCATTTGTGTCTGATTTAGAAGTAATGAACGCAATTTCTGGTATGGTGCATAATCACAATTGAAATGAAACGATGATTTTTCTCTCAAGTTCTGTAATTTAGAAGTAAAATTCACAAGGATACCGCTGTTTTGTTAGGAGGAACTAACCAATACTGTCTTAAGGCATTAAAGTCTTCAAGTATGATATGATAATGGCATCTTATATAGCGCATATATCTATCCTGTGGGATACTCATGGCGCTTTACACATTATTACCCTGGTCATTGGGCATAACTCAATGGGAAGTACGCAGCCCCGGCAGCCTGACACACAAGCGCTCAACGGCTGCAACCCTTGCAGAGGTACCCATTTACTCCTGGGTGGAGAGAAGCAACTTATGGCAAAGTGCCTTGCCCAAGGGCACACTCACCTTGGTCGCAGCCGACATTTGAACCCACAACCGTAGATTGTAATGCACCAAAACACTGGGCCATGGTACTCCAAGTAGTAGGCCTACTTGAATGTTTGCATTGGCATCTGTGGCCCCAGTTTTTCAGGAATAGACCGTATCGAATAGTTGCCATTTCGTGGGGCACCTTTTGTCACTTAAACCGTTCAACAATGGAAGCACAAAATGTGCAACCATGCATGTTCTCAAGGAACAAAGAAACTGCCCCACAAGATGGCGGCTATTTGATACGGTCTATTACTCTTCCATCAAGGATGCAAAAACATGTGTTTAAAACCAAACAACTTGAATATGTGAAGCCGAACAAGGCCTCAAAATCTCTGAAATGTAAATCTGGAATATCCCACCTGCCCCAGTACTGACTATTCTTGATAGAAACTTGGACATAGGGGGATGCTTTGGGAGGCAAAGGCGGCATTACCACCAATGAAAACATTGTCTAGCCCCACCTTCCCCAAAACATTTTTTGGTCTAGCACGGCGCCTTTTTAACCGGCCACTAACCCAAGACTAACAATAGCCACCTGTCGGGATGATTGAATGCTCCAATATAAAAGGGAACTTTCCCTTGGGAAATCAGGTGTACATTAGCTTTGTGCTGCGTTCATAATTGATTATGCTAAACATGGTATAGGCCCTAATGAGTATCAAAAAACACTCCATTTGGTATCTGGGGGAAATTTTGTTATATTGGGTGTGTTTAGATGGAAGCCTACATGTAGTAATTTTTACTGAAAACCACGGATTTAAATTCCCTTCTCTACTTATGATGTGCAACCAAATTAGGCTTACTCCTAAATAAGCATGTCATTTAAGTAAATTATGTGCAATTTAATTAGCTGGAGGTAGGTGTAAAGGATTGAACTTGAAAGTGCACTGCGATTGTGGTTAAGATTTTTGTATATGGGTAATTCCCAAAATTAGGGGTCCAAAAGTGTGACACGCTTTTTAAGATTTCCAAGTGTTTTTAGTGATTGAAAGTGGTTTCGCAGTAGAAAATAATTATTTTTATTTCAACAAATTCCACTTAAATTTAATGTTTGTGTGTAGATATGGCACCAAGGTTAATGCAAACTCATTCTACAGCCAATTTTCATTGGCGTAGGTAACCCGGGACACCAAACTCCTATTCAATACCATGGAACAAATTATGAGCCTTTATGGTCTTTTGTTTTGAATATTTGTCAGTAATCAGAGAACAAAATATTGAAGAAAATGATGCTGTTCCATGTAATCACAGGCCACAGTCCATTACTGAGAATTTGTGGTCATGAGTGGTGATTTTTGAAGCAGAGAGTGTCGTACGTAACTGGGACACCAAATATTTTGGACCCCTAATTTTGGGAATTACCAATTTAGATTATGCTTCTGTTCGCACTTGTACTTTTAACTCTGGACAGTAAATTTTCCTAGGCCATCTGCATTAATTGTGTGCATTTATTGTGGGTGCTGTGAAACATTCATTTCATTCAGCCATTAAATGTCATTTTTTTCTCATTCAATTTAAAAAAAAGACTGATCATAACCTGCCCCAGGTTATGACGCCATTATGCCATTTTAAATAATTGTATTATGAATGCCACACAATGTCGTCGCAGTTTCAGAATTCAGAATCCTGAATGAATAATGGTCTAGCGCTCCGCTTCTTTTATAAATGACCCTCTTTTATAAACGGGGTTCAAAAGAGATACGCCTGCCTGCCAGCAACTGTCAGAAAATAGGTCAAAGGTGCAAAAAGAATGGCGACGCGATTAAATTATACGCTTCCTCCGTGTCTAGACTCCTGACTCGTGCAACCAACGATGTGAGTAGCTCACCTTAGAAATAACTTTTGACATTTATGCAAAAACTAATTCGGCTTCACGGTTTTATGTGCCGAGTTTCTGGCATCATACACAACTCAAAAAGTAAAGGCCTGTCCGCATTGGACTTTTTTTGGTCAAACTCACCGAGACGATGGGTACTTTTCATATTTTTATTCCAGTGCAGACAGCCTGGGAAGTTTTCCTCTCAGTAACTTTTCCCGAGTCCAGCGGTTACTTTTCCTGGCCGTACTGCTGCCCAGAAAGTTGACCAGGTAACTTTTCCCAAGACGATAAGTCCAATGCGGACACATCGAGTTGGTAAAAGCACTCTGGAAGCGTACGTCCAGGCCGTGAAGGTCATCCCGCTAAGGGACACTGCGCATGATCTCCCACGGTCTCGGTCAATTTCAAAAAAGTCCCAATGCGGACAGCAGTAAAATTTAGCAATTTTTCATTTAACCATTGTCTCTGTAAAACCTCCCGAAAAACAAGTCCAATGCGGACACGGCTTAAGACTCAAATGAAATTTTTCTGGTCTTTAATTCTTTTTACGTTATCTACAGTAATTTATATGATAAGGCATTTGCGTTTTTTATCGTTCATCATATATGCTGTTACTTATAATATCATTATTATAAGTAAAAAAATGTCAAGGCCGAACAAACTTTTGGGACTTTTTAAAAATTTTTAAAGTCTATTTTTGTATTAATATGTTACGGTTTACCCTAGGTTCAAATGCACTTGTGTGAAACATGATGGATAACTAATAGTTCATACTGTGGTGGCATTTTATAGGGCAGAGCTTGTGTATACATGTTCACATTACGAGTGACAAAGTGCACTCATCCTCGGTCATCGTAAGAACACTTTGTCACTGAATAACTCAAGTTTTAAAAATACTTCCACTTCTGCAGGTACACTCAGAAAAGCGTCCTGCCTGCGAGACCAGTATTTTGACTCAAGTGCCCTGCAGATGTAGCACTCCAGTTGTTGCCATTTTGGCCCTTGAAATATCAAATTTCACAATTCCTCATATTCATGGTTCCTTTTAAACTATTGTTCGACGTCCGTTAAAGTTTCTATTTAAAACCAACCATCCTAAGCATATCTCTAGTACGCCATCGTTCGCACTACTTGAAAATGGCCGTTCAACTTTCGTATACTATTAAGAGATGTTCAAAAGTCTAAAGATTTTTTTCCCCTCTCTTTCTCACAGCGGATGGCTCATGCTTTTTTTTGGATCTGAATTCCAACGACTGGCTAGAATTCACCGGGTCTGACTGTGATCCCATTTGCTCCTTGTGTTGCCACGGAAACACGCTATTTACAGCGTGTCGAGACGGGGTCATCCGAAAGTACCAGGTGAGATAAGAAAAACGAGATCTTGGAACGAATCATTGTAACTATATTACGACCAAATAAAGAACGAGTTCAGAACACATCCGAACAAAAACTACGCAAAGCCACCCGAGTTGAAAGCCCAGTTCTGCAGACATAAATGAGGGAATCAAAAGGTTTGAAAGGTTCACGCTACCGAGTCTTCATGCAAATTGCATTCGGCTTAAGTGCAACCTTTACGTTTTTTGCCAAAGGAACATGGATAATAAGTGTCTGTGACTAAATTGCCAATATTGACGACAGTGTTATTTGAAATCATTGAACACGTAATGAGATAAGTCGTAATTTTTTTTTTTTAACTCATAAATTTGACCTGGGGCTGATTTCACTAACATAAAAATGTGCAATCACTTTAAGAATGATCGTTAATTTCAATTCCACTGTTTGCTAAGATGCGATTGACTTGAGCATTAGTGATCATCGAAAAACATTTGTAAAATCGGCCCCTGGTGTGTTTAAAATTCTTTGCACTTCTACTATGCACTTACACTTCGCACCTAATAAATTGCACATATTACACATACGCATTAATATTCCAGGCATCTACAGTCACACCAACCGCAAGTGCAACGACTCTTTCAGCCTTGATTAGTCTCAAAGACAAGATCGTAGGCTCGACGGCGTGATGTGCTCACGGCCGTTGACCCTCCTCAAAGCAAATGCGCTTTACAAAAAACTCACATGCTCGGGGCAAAATTCTTCTTTTCTGTTTTATATTGAAGTCGACCTTGATGTTGCTGACTATACATAATTTACTGCTGTTTCGTGTAGCGTTATGTCCATTTCGTGAAACGGCCGTTGATTCATCGTTTTGATGCTAGGGGCAACATGTGCATCTTAAGATGTTTTTCCCGAGGCTAAATGATATGCCGTTGATTAGAAGTTTACTTGTCGTATTCTTCGCGTTCCCTGGGGACGCGATAGTTGCCTGATGAATGATATTATCTGTTTTAAAGGCGATATGCGGGTTTGGTTTTTGGCGTCTTTTCAGAATGGATTTGGTTATAGCCAAGGGGCCGTCCGAAGTAGTCAACATTTTCATACGTCTATAGAGTGTAGGAAGGGAGAGGGGGATCGAGGGCCGCATAGGACTTTTACATACACTGTAAAATGTTGAAAATTCATGGTACTGACCAAACAAATGTTAAGGAGTTTTTGTGGGGAGGGAGCTCTGTAGAATTGTGAAAATTTTGACAACTTTGGACGGCCCCTAATGCTATACACTCAAATCACTCAGACGTTCAAAAGTTTGTTAAAAATGTCAAAAAAGGGAGAAAAAAATCAACGATGGCCAAAATGAACAAAAATGCTGTGATTTTCTTGTTTTCTTTGTCTAAAAAACTCAGTTTTAAATGTATGCCTAATATAAAACCAATCATCATGATGTAGCTGAGTATACAATATTTCAGAAATCAATTTACGAGCTCTTTAGCTAGCACCAGTCATATGAACTTGGTCTAGTTTGATATTAAGAGTAATCGTTATTCTCCATCTTCTTGTCATTTCATAAGGGGAATATTACCGCTAATTTATTACCCAAAAGATATCTTTCATTAACTGTGCACTCTTTATGGCCTGTCTCTGTCCTTGATCGCAGGTGTGTATCATACAACTGTTTCATGTATGATTTTTTTGCTGCATCTGCGACTGATTATGATATTCAGTTTACTGCAATTTTTCAATTATATTTTGTAGTCAAGGACTAAGTTAAGACTGGAATTAGACGTTGTCCTTGTAAACAGTTTGATTAATTAGTTGGCATTGTTTATGTCATTAGAAATATATTTTTGCTGCTCACGGTTTTTTAATAAAAATGCACTCTAGCGTATCAATTCATTTTGAATATTCACCCCAGGGACGGTGAGGTATTTAGTCTCTCGTGAAACGGTTGGTGGCCTTTGTTTTTAAGAGGCGGCTGGTTTTTTACTTGAAATAAAATCTTTCATCTAGAATTTCCTTTGGCATAAATGAATTTTGGTAAAAACCTAATATGCACTAAGGATGGGAATTTACGGTTAATTCAGAAACCGGTTTGCAATTCTTTCAAGTGTCAGTTAACCGGTTAACCATTCGGCCGACACTATATATTGTTGCTGGTGTTTATACAAATAACCCTCTGAAAACTATTGTAAATTCTTTAAAATTAGGTTTCGTTTAAACGTTCGGCAAAACCGGTTTTTCATATTTTTTCGGTTAAACGTCACATCCTTAATATGCACTGAGAGAAAAATAAACTCAGAGACTTTTTTATTACAGAGATTAATGGACCTTTTAAGGTATTGTCGGGCCAGTACATGTAATTGTCTCCTGAAGGCATAAAACTACAGTCATTTACTTCAAACGTTGATAATCTTTAACAAATCATCACGTTGTCCTTACTCAACCAAATGAACTTGAGCCGTCAAGGTCCTTTTAGTGGATGTGTTATAAACAGATGTTCTAATCCATCCCCAAAAGTTCAAACATCCAACCATGAACCAAATCATATCCATTACAGGACTAAATCCCCTGCCAGCTTTATTTGGCCTCTCAGTCTTAGGATGATAAATTTCTGATGGTTTGAAGGTTGTGGCTGATGTATTTAATTGCATTCGGCAACCTTCATCTGCTGATGAGGCTGCAAAAGGATGAACTGAGGTCACTTAGAAAAGCCAGCTTGGAACATTCAAGGCCTGAGGTTTAACGATCTTAAACTTGGGGATCATGCTGCTGTTCCATGTACTCTAAATTTGTAAGGCTTGCTAAGCTCACGACGTGATAGCCAATCCCAATCAGTGAGGAACAACTGCAATACTGTGATTCGAGACCACCAGTTGGCTTCATAGCTCAAATTGTAGGGCGTCTACACATTAAGCAGAAGGTCCGCAGTTCGAATCCCTGTGGAGCTAAGTTTTTTCACTGCATCCAGATTTCCCAAACTGTCATGCAAATTTGTCCACTTTTGGATCAAGATTATTCACCCCGGCAGTCCCTGGGTCATAATCCATAATTCTAAATTTATAGGTGCGTTCAGACGATGGTTGTTAACTTAAAGTTAAGTCGTTGTTAGTGGGCACTCGTGAGTAAGCTCGTAAGTAGTGACCGTGTGGACGCACTTACTTACAAGTTAACAACGACGATTTACCAACGAGCAATCTTATGAGTAGCGCGCTCGCACCTTTGGTATATGGGCCGTGTGCATGCCTGCGCGTCGTTGTTAAAGCACCGTGTGGACACGCGTCGTTGTTAGTGGGACTATTGTTAACTTTACTTTCGAAGGTAGTGCCCGTCTGAACATGCCTTATGAAGGGAAAACATTCCAGCCTTGTAATTGCCAATATATCTTTAATAACAGTCCTACTGTATAACGAACAATAAACGGGGACACCCATTCTGCAATTTTAATACGACCGGAAATCTACAAACAGGCCAAATGTACACTATTTTGATTTAACTTCATTCAGTAGACACAGCGGTCATGTTAGAAATGGCGGTCATGTAAGAAAACAATCTCTTTTTGTCTGTATGCAACAGAAATGCACTTTATACTTCAAGTGTAACATGATTTCAATATGAAAACCTGCTCTCCAAAATGGCCGCTGGTGCAAAATGTCTATTAGTAACATGTTCTGACCCTTTGCCTTCATTGCCTTATCACAGTGGCCTAGTTCAATTACCATATACGATTATTTCCTCAAGAATTGCTAGTATTTCCTGAACGTTGCGTTTCCTCACATGACCTGCATTTATGTCTTTGCCCTTGAAGTTTTAATCTGTAGAACGTATTTGGTGTTTTGTGGGATGTGTGCAAGGTCTAAATAAAAATGGGAATCCCCCTCTTGTTTTTGTTGTCTCATTCAAAATGACGACATGGCGCAATCATCATGATTCATTGATTAGGAAATTTGGGGATGGACAATTTTTGTCATCGTTCCTTTTTGCATTAGTTATGAGTGGAACCAGGGACCAAAGAGGGTCAGATGCCACAAAAACAGTTTCAGGGCTACATTTTTTCCCAACATATGCTTTGTTACATGGTATCACATTATGTTGCAATATTTCATTTTTTGGAAGTAACTGCCGTGAAACTAGCCGTAAATTACGCTTAATTGTCATGACTGGCAGCAGTTGATTTATTATAAAGCATGTAGCATTGGCAATGCATTGGGTAGTTGCTTTACTTGGCTGTTTGTACGTGACTCTTTGCACGGTAAAGGGGGGCAAAACAAATGTAACACAAGTGTTCATCCAGGTTACGAGCGTATTTCGGAAATTTGTACACAGGGTTTTTAGAAAGGCATGTTGTCACACTATTTGTAACCCTTTTGGGGTCCAAGTTATCTCTTCAGAACAACTTAAACTTATTTCTTTTATTTTAAGATCAGACAAAGGTATTTCCTCGAAAATATGGTCTGTGTTGCCAAAATGCCCCCTTTACTGTACCCACACTTCAGATGAAAAAAAAGGTGTACTATGCACGACAGTTACAATGATGAGCCCCATTCAAGCGTTATCAGCTGTTTCCACTGCCAAAATTATGTTGACCAGATCGGCAAAAACCACATTGTCACTGTAGGTAAAACATAAGTTGGCGCTTTGTGGATCTATTGTCACATCATTTAAATAAGAAAACCTGGTCCCTGTCATGGCCGCCGGTGCAAAACGTCTATTGAAATAAGTAAGTTGGCCATTAAAGGAGCGTGACCAGATCACATTTTTTACCCTTACATTTTTCTCATTGGTTTTAAAATTTTGATCTTGTATCATTTTTTTCTTACTACCATTCTGAAATTTCGCACTCTCAATCCATATATTTCAAGTTTTGTAAACTAATTGATCTGGTTACATAAAGCAGAGCAGTGATTACACCAACCTTTTGGCTTCTACATCCAAATTGGAAATTGCAAATTTTTCTGTTTTCTTCCCATGGATAGTATTTTTGGGAGGTATTTGTGACCGACTCTGGCAAAACCCGACGCTTCTCGGCATTTCCCATTACGTGATATGGGCCCACAACCTTAAAAAATGGCCTCTGGGACCAACTTGAAAATTTGGCAGAATCAACATCGGGATACATTCAAGATTTGTTTTGTTGTTTGAACTGTCTCAAAATTCCTCATATTATTGACAAACAATTAAATAATAAACTAGTTTGTCAAACTTTAAAGACCAATAGCTCCATTTCACTTTTTCTGATCTGTCATACTTTAATTGGTCATAACTTCGCCAAAAATTTTCAGAATTTCCTCAAACATGTTTTAAAAGATACCTTTTTGTATGCACACTAAGCTGATACTAAAACTTAAATAAGTGTTGGGTTTTGCTGGAGCCGGTCACATTTTATATGATTGTTAAATTAGAACGAAATCAAATTTCTTTTTTTAAATCTGGTCACGCTCGTGGGATTTCACACCATCACCATGACTGCATTACTCACGTTTCCTTTAGGTAACTCAATATTTTGATCAATGTTTTATTGTTTCTAAATCCTATACAAGTGGCCTTTTGTTGAACCAGGAAAAAAGGGCGTGTTCATGCTGCCCTACCCTGCAGCATGCTGAGAAATCTCATAACAAGTCAGTATATTATAAACATCCTGCTTGGCTGAATAGACATCAAAACAAAACACTTGCAAGAATTGTTTTTAGGTTTCGCCCACTTTATTATGCTGGTATCACGTCAATGGCACATTTTTTAACCCAATTTCCACACAAAAGAAGTTTCCTGGTACATTGTAGTAGGAACTAAATAAGCAGAATGTAATCGGCTTATGCATTAAATACTTATTTTGTGTGTGCATTATTTCTCATTTCTCCAGATACCGTAGCCTAATCTTCGTGAATGTGAACATTTTGTACAGCTGTTTAAACTGGCGAGGGACAAGTATTCGTGTATGAAACTGCTAGCAGAAAGGTACAGAAAAAGACCAGGTCTTCAAGACAATTCACTCAGATTTTTGGCTATGTGCTATTTGCCATACAAGTATCATTAAAAATGCCTTCAAAACATATTTTTGTGAATTGTACTTTATGTAATCATTCTTTGAGATAGAAGGCATTTAAAGAATGTGTCCTGAATTTACAAACTACAACATTTTACAAGATGTCAGATGTAACGGAACAGAAAAACTGGACCCCAAATTTATAGAATGACCCAACTATTAAAAGCTACAGTGCATATCATGTGATCTGTTAGTAAGTTCTTCTCTAGGCTAGCTATGAGGCAAAGTGGTATACTCCCTCAGGTTTTCCCCCCAAAAGCCCAACCTTTTTGTTGGTGCTGCATAGATCTGCAAATGGGCAAAATATCAAATGTATTATTTGAAATGGTGCCCAGTCGTGATTCTGGGAATGAAATGACTACTCTCATACTTATGTACCTAATGTCTTAGATTGTCTACTGATGTTCAAAGGCATTGTCACTTTAGGGAAATCTTGGTTGGGAAAACGGCTGTGTTTTTCCTCAAAAGAGCATTCAGTGTGTGGGAGATTACATTGAGAAGTATCTCATGAAACTGCTGTCCCGGTTGTTCTGCAATTTGTACGAAAATGTGGTTTTTTTCTCCTTTTGAAAACCAGCCCCAATCATGACATGATTGGAAAATGACTTGCTCGGATGAACCAGAATACACGCCCACACACTTTAATCTGGCATGTCTAGTTATTATCAACAAACATGAAACAAGTAGGCTTATGTCTCACCACTATTGTGATTGCCTATAGGCTACTTTTACAAATTAAAGATGTCACTCTACCATTTGAAATTAACTAATGACGACGGCTGTTGTCTTACATTTTGTTTAAGACCCTGTAGACATAAAACAGTAAACAGGTTTGTGGAATGGTACCTACTTTAAATTAGGCAGATTCACCAAAATTGTCAATTGTTCCAATCAAATATATTTTCATTTCGTGTTAAAAGGCTTTAAAAAACCTTTAAAATGAGTCTCTCATTGCCAGAGGGTTCTTGGAACTAAAGTTATTGTGGATTTTCTTCAGTAAAATCTGACTCGTTTTGATACAAAATGTTAAACAAAAATTGTGGTCATATCAACAATCTTCAACTTTTGAGGGCCTCTAAAACAACACTTGGTATTTACTCACACTGATGTAATTAAGTTAATTGGTTGATTTTATATATGAAGTATCCCTTTATTGATAAATTGTTCGACATGAAAATTTCTTGATACTGTTGTTGTCTCCCAAAGAAATAGTAGGTTTTAAAACTGGCCACAATTTGCATGCACAGATTTGTATATCACGGAGTGCGCCCTCATTATTGCAGCTTGTAAATCTAACTATTTAAATTTGTCTCTAAACCTGTGTATGTCCAATATATACCACGAAGATCAAGTATAATGCCTTTAAATTTATTTCAAGATTTTCTTCCTACTATAATGTCCAAATTGCTAGTGTAACAAACCCTTAAGGTAAACTAAATGTAACACCTAAATCAAAATGCACCTGCTTATTGATCACACTTCCCCATTGCGTTCTTTCAAAATCTTGCCTGAAACCGAAATGAGCACGTTAAATGCAAGATCCTAGATCTTTGTACTGTAGGCCTATTCATTGCATTGTTGCGAGCGAAATATAAACACAACTTTCACCATTTTCAGTACATTTTTGTAATCCAGTGTATCTATTATGATGGAAATAAAAATGTGTGGGTGAGACATGGAAACTTTGTCCTGTTTTGCTCTTTCATACGGTAAAATTGCTTGAGCTCAAAAGAAAAGAACATTCAAAGATGCCCAATGATGAATTATGAAATGAAATATTTCTCGAAAATTGCATATTGCACCCCAACGCGCTAGACCAATTACATGCTCTATAAGCCTAAATTACTCCTATGTGCATCATTAGAAGACGGCCGATCGAGCCTTGTGTCATTTTGGGGCAAGCAGTGGCTTAACAAATGACTTCTGCAAAATGAAACGAAAGGGCAAATGAACCTCGTTAGTGCGTGATTAATGCTACAATCCCTACAGATACGGTCAGGTCTGAACTTGGTGTCTGCATATATATATAGACTGACCCTGTGCTATGCAGACGACCATGGGTTTGCATCTGAGATCTTATTGGTGTGTGCGTGCGCGTGCGCGTTGCAGGTGTTTCTGATACGCGCAGCGCGTTTTGTTGGACCAATGAAATAGCTCCATTTTGGATTCACAAAATGGCTCTATTATAACAACACAGTAAGCACATAAACTTTTTTCACAAATACTGCCAGAGTGAACTTGGATAAAAGAAATAACTGTATTGGGAAGGTTGATTGCTATCCCTCCCATAATGCAGCCCTGTCCTTTGTCGTGGGCTGCGTTACACGTACGCGAACGTTGCCAACGTTCACCACTGGTTACAGTGCTTTTGTGCACTCGTCTATGGAAATCCGGGTACAGTTGTTAGCGAACGTTGCAAACATTTGCAATGTTCGCGTGTTTGGAAAGCAGCCCAAGAGTATTTCCGAAAAGGTCTCGAGCTCATAAAGTACCGTTTTGGAAACCAAAATGAAAGCATTTCATTGGTGCATGTGTGTGCGCGTTATACATGATCATTTTACCGCGCTTCGTTTAACCAATGAAATTCGTCAATTTTTGCAAGTTTACGATAAAATGGCTCTTTGTTTATTGCCGCTGCATCCAGCAAGACTCCTTAAAGGCGAATAAAACCATTATAAATCAAAAGAAAGACATCAACAAACTCATCCGAAGAAATTTCAGCTTTGTCAAATGTACCACGTTAAAAAAAAACATGAAAATCCATATATGCGTTTTCCTCGTCTTGGCGGGGTGTTTCAAATATTCGTTCTCAGTTAATCAGGTACTATTATGTGGCTTGCGTCATGCATTATGTGGCGCACATCATATACTGCGTGTGCGAGGGCGCGCGATCCGTAAAAATGCATCGCGTTGGAACACGCACACGCAGTACACAACGCCCATGCATTTTGGACCGCGTAGATGCGAACCAAAAATAAGTAAATCGTTTGCAAACGATCTAAATAATTTCATCTTTACGTATTATTTTCTGGTAAAATTATATCATTTTGAGCGGAAACCTTTCACTGGCTAGTTGCTATTAATTCAATCTTTACTTTCAGAACTTTTCCCCAGTAAACTCGTCGATTACTTTTTGGGGTCATTGCAAATGATCCACTGGGCCTTTAACTGCACAGGGAATTTAGGTCACCCTGTAATATTAGATCTAATCGCATGGATCCACCGTAGATCGTGAATGGGTATCATTAACCTCTGGCTGAACCCGCCGACTGCCTCTGCCCGTTTCTTTGATGATCTATTTGATTTACGTCCGCATCGGCCAGAATGACAGAATTTAAAACCCGATATTTATTCCAAGGACCGTGCACTTGAGCTGTCCCGGGCTTAATTGGATTGAGCAGATGAGCGACAAAGCTGGGACATTTAGCTTAATTTTGTGGTACATATATTTTCAAGGAAAGGTTAGCTAAATTGTAAGGAATTAAATAATAGTTCTTTTTGTATAAACATCATAGGAAAGTGGCTGATTGTTACTAATGTTAGTGCGCTAAACGCAAAACCCGTTTCGTTTTTTTATATACTTAATTTTTCAAAATGGCGTCCATTCTCTTAAAAATAGGAATCACTTTGATCTAAAAGTCTGGTTCGTATATGTTTTTATCCAAGCAAATTCGTGGGTACATTTCTCCATATAGACTGCATTTATTGATGTCGACCCACAAAAACGCGTTTCGAAACCTCTCATGTGCAAAAATTAATCGAATTAAAATGCAGGTACTGTCAGTATGATTTATAAACATTATGTTTCCAGATATGGTAATGCTGTACGTAAAGTAATTTAACGAAACCATTTTGATACAAATTATTTTAAATTAACAGAACATCCCTGCTTTTCTTCCATGATTGCAACCAATATACGAACGGTTTTCTTATTTCACAAGATGGTTATAATATTCTGAGATTTATAGCCGATAGCTTTTGTGTCACATTATGAAAATAATGCCTCGTGCAAGCATATCTTTTTCGGTGTAGCGTGTCTGGGGAAAAGTGCCGTGGGGAATGATGACCGTATTTTTAGGCCGGCCGTTCATGCTTTCGCGCGGTGCTTTAGCGAGCGTCAATCGCTGAAACTGGCGATGGGAACTCGCGGACAAAGAGCGTCAGGTTTCAACCATTGAACCGATGTGTGACAGCCAAAAAACAGGGCACGTTTTTCTTTTACGTCTTTCTAAAAAGCATCTTAAAGATGTTGTCAACAGGAATTGATAATTTTACTCGGGGGAAAAAAACCTAAAATAATAATGTATTGCTTATTTAATATTATTTATTTATTTATTTTGGCTATTTAAATTTACCGATCGTAAATCGGAAACGTTGAATATTTAATATGCAAACCGCGTACACAACAAGGTTCGCCAATTGCCAGATTCTAATAAAATCTAAAATTCCCCTTTAACCCACTGAATGAATTATTGTCGTCTCATTATCCATCTCAGCGTTTATCTTTTTGACGCAACCCTTTCTGTGCAATATGCCATTTTAATCAAGGACGCAGTGCCATTATTGATATACATGTACTGTGTATACGCTCCAACGTGCGTCATTGGCACATTTTGCTCTGAAAGAAACGCCTCCGCGAACGTGTCATGAAAATTGCACGTATACCAAGAAGTGATACTTTATGTCTATTTTTGTACTATTTTCTCCGTCCATACCCTTTCAAATGCAGAACTGTTTACGGCAGAAGGAAAGTGATAACATGATTGATGTTTGACGTCATGCATAAATGAATAATGAATCAGTAATATCATGAATAATGAATCTGTAATATCATTTGTGGGAGCTGCGGATATATTATCCATAACCGATGTTATACATTAGCACCTTCACTTATATTAGATGTTCTTTTTCCCATGTTTCAAGATATCGAAGAACAAACCCGGACATCGGCAAAGTAAACAACAACTTTCGTTATTACATTGACCACATTGAAAACAGCCGTCGGCTGGTGAGAATGGCGCTCAAAAGAAGCACCGCCCACCTAATAAACTTGTAGCCAATCGTGTCACTGCATGTTAACCAAGGTTGTGCGAAATGCACGGACATGGGGGTTGAGGGGACCAAACACACAATATGCATAGGGAAACCAGTGGTCCGTATCGAATATCCACCATTTCTTGGGGCAGTTTCTTTGTTCCTTGAGGACATGCATGGTTGCACATAATTGTGCTTCCATTGTTGAACGGTTTAAGTAACAAAAGGTGCCCCACGAAATGGCGGATATTCGATACGGTCTATAGCACTCAAATTTTCTTGTTGGCCTGGACGGGATTCGAACCTCCGATACACAAGTAAGAAATAGGAAAGTAGCTCTATACACGGGTGGCATCGGTACTGTGTACCGAGGTGTCAAACTAGCGGGTGTTATGCTCACGTGCGGCATGGAAACCTCGCCGACCTTCACGGGTAACCGACCGATGTTCACTTCACGCGCGACTGCCTCATCAAGTGAACAGTTCGTTTTGTTTTGTCCGTCCGTAGATCGTCACGAATCCTTCCGTGTTTAGATGACGACGGCTGATTAATGAAACACGTGGTCTCAGGTTCCTTACTTGGTTTGGTAAATTTGTCTATAATTTATTTGAACAAAACGTTGAGTGAATGAAGTTTAGATGTTTTACTTCGAGTCGACACCGGTTGTCAAAGTTTCACAAACCTGGTAAATTGTAGAACAACAAATTTCACCTACATGCATTAAGTTCTGTGGTGCAACATCTTGAAACAGTCGTCGTATGTTCACACGCCCTTTCTCATCGCGTTAGCGGCAAAGCATACACGCTGTCGGCGAACACGGATTTCTATCAACAGTCGGCCGGATTCCAGGGTCATTGCTGAGGCACGAGTTGGCAAAGTACAGAAGATGGTTCGTTAACCCTGGCGATAGAGCAAGTTTAAGCAATAACCATTGGTTTCAAGTTTGCTTCGTTCGGGATTTTGTCGTGCGCGTGCGAACGTGTGCGCGAACGCACAGGACTTAATGTTACCAGCCGAATACTGCTACAACTCAAAGCAGGACGAGTACCCGTTTCTGGCAACTAGTCTTGACCAACCACCGTTGACTTGACTACGTTCGGGTCAATGTGTTCGAACTACAAAGTTAACGTTCGGTTGTCGCTCGAACTATACCGAACGTTAAACCAGGGGTGTTGACGAAATGTTTTAGGTTTCGTTGTCTTTTGACGTGCCTTTTTTCTCTGCCAGAAGTAGGCGCAGTTTCGAGATGTCTTTTTAAAAATTTACAGAAAATGTGTGAAGATAAAGCTAAAAGGAGGCCACTGCAACCGTCTCGGAAATATACCCTCAGACGAACGTTTGAAAAAAAATATGGAACGACTTTGAATAGACTGGCGCTTTTGCACAATCAAAAGGTCCATGACAGAACGCGCCAAACACGCCTTTATCGTCCAATCTTTGTTGCACAAATGTTTGTTTATTAACACACCGCAGCCATACACCTAACGTAATTTGGATTTGAGATTGGAAAACGAAAGAATTAAACTTAACGCGAGCGGGGATAATCTACGCACGTTTCAAGGACGTTCGGGTTCGGCCGGGCGTGGATACGATGTGAATCGGAAAGAGAGAGCGACAAATTCAACAAATTGGAAACCTTGTCCGTGTTATGGCTGTCGCGAGCGAGCGATGCACTGATGAATTACACCACACAATTTGTGTACTTTTTTCTCAAGATACAAGGTTGAAAATCAATGTTATTTATGACATAATAAAGCAACAAAATCACCTCGTCAAATAATATGAAAAATCACCATGACCAACTTATGTTTTATTTAATTATGTTACCAAATCAACAGCATATCTGATGCCGATTACACATCGGTGTTTGAGAAAGACGAGGAGAAAACTTGACACGTATTGACGCTGGCATGTAAGGATTCGAACCTATAGGACACAGCTAGAGGTGGAAGATGGGAATTTATAGTACCGCTACACAAAATGTTTCCTCGAACGTTTCGCATATTTACTGAGGAATTTGATCAAATGTATCCATCCCTGCATGCATCATGCCAACTTCCAGGGTGTGTTTTCGGCTTTCGTGACGCCTACGCACACTACACGCTTGAGTGACATGACAAGGGCTATAATTATTATCAATTTTCATGATTTCTTCTTTTTATAACCCTATCACATATACCCAGCACGATATGTGGCAGAGGGACCACCCCCCCCCCCCCCCCCCCGCCTCCCCCCACCACCCCCTAACGCCCCTATACCTCAACACACTCTTCCCTTTTTGTTAACGCTCCAATCTCCCCTAAAAACTGAAAGGAATTCCTTGGAAATTCCTTGGATGTTTGAGACACAATAGGGGAACAATGGTAGGGGGCAGTCCGTTTGCCACATATCGTGCTGCATATGCTATCACAGTTCCAATGCTCTTGGCTTTGGCACCAGACTGGCTATATAGTCGGGCCCCTCCCACAAATTATACCCTACCCCACCCCGTCTCGTGCGGTGAGCGGTATTTCCTCAGGAGAAAATGCTCAGACGGTGACGTCATCTCGTGCTATTTTTAAACTGGTACAATTCCAAAAACCTGTATTCATTATGCAGACATTTGAGTCCACGGATGTTATTTCCGTCAACAATTGAATTTCCATTAATTCAGTATAAGCAGGTGTTTCTTTGATTTGTTTATTTTTTTTATATTCCCCCCCCCCCCCCCCCCCCCCCCCCAACCCCTCCCAACCCTCTCCCCTCCCCCAATTCCGAGAACCCAATCCCATTATGGTGAATTTTTTAGTGGATTTGCGTCAGCATGTCAAAAAGGTGCATATTTCTAGTTTTCTAGTTAAATATTTTACAAACCCTTTCCGATATTGCTATTCTAGTTTGGGGTTATTTTTTTATTTTGTAAACAGGAAGAGAAAGTAATCTACCTCATTCACGCCCACCTGACATCAAATACACAGATGATATCCGACAGTTTCACATCCCGGCGGCTGTTCTTATGTTAGTATCTGTCGTTCGTGCATTATTTACTGTTTTTAAATTCTTTTGATATTAAACACCTTCCAAAAATAACTGTTTTCGGGGTGCGACCTTGGGATATTATGAAACTGTTTTTTGTCGAATCATCGAAAGTATTTATTTCGTTACGGTTTAAATTACATTTATAACGGTCTTGTGTATTTAGAAAATTGCAATTTTTGCAAGGACAAGTTTATTTAGGTCTTCATAAAGGAATTAAGACTATAAACACTCGCCGCCTACCGACAAAAAACGTTGAATTATTAAGGAAACACAGAACTGAACTTTACAAGATTTGAATAATTTTTATAAGAATTTCTTACAAAACGGTGTATACAGTATTACATACTGCCTTGTATAGTAATTTTGGGAAATTCATATTCCGGGTATTTCATGACGACTGTTTTGTTGTCATGATGTTGCACATGTTGTTTACAAGTCTGGATTGAATATTTCCTCAAACCTATGTGACCTCACTTAGCTTGATTTTTGCAAAATAATTCAGGAAACGTCCTTGGTAGCATGAAGTGCCAAGCGAAAACAACGCGTAGGCATTGAAATGAAAGAGAAAATTCACACAAATGTATGATGTGCATTATTTGTGTGTACATACATCCACGAAGTTGTATTTTGAGTTTCGCATCATCCTATGTAGTTTGTGCTGATTGCGGGGCCCGCTAAATTCCACCTGCCGCGAACTTGGACCAATTACAATCAGACTTGCTAATTTATTAAAATGAGGGGCCCGAAATTAGCCAATCAGTGAGCGTGCTGATAAATGGGTCAGAGGTAATGAACTTGGAGTCGGCGCCGCATTGCCATCCTATTCATAACACAGCCGTCGAGCGAGCACATGTGTACTGACGAACATCGCGCGTGAAGCTTGCAACTCGTCCGAAAAGCTGGAATTTAACCCACCAAACCTCGGCGAAATTACCCCATTTTTGACACTGCTGAAACTGCGAACTACCAGACATTACATCCGTGACCGTGCTGGGTACGTATGCCGTCTTTTTCGATCGAAATTAGTGTGTTTTCTGGGGTACAAATTGGTATTCGGACAGAGTTGTAATGTGTGGTGTGACTCGTCCATTTTCCTGTTTTGTGGTGTAGCTTTAGTCATGTGTGTATTGTGTATTGAAGGCCAGTGTCACGCGCGCTATGGGTTAGACTTTGCATGGCGACATTCAGTCAATCAGTGGTATAAGAATTGAGAAGTTGATTATTAACTTTCTTTAAAACGAATTATCTAACATCAGTACATGCATATTTGCGAGAGAACCCAAATTTGTGGGAAATATTAAAGATTTGAAAAACATGTTTTGTACAAAAGGTGTGAACTTGAAGCCAATTCATTTCTTAGTATTTTTTTCGTATACATTGAACAAAGATTTTAAGGAATTTACCTCCTGGAATCAACGGATTATCCAATTTTAAGATATACTTCCCACTTGCACTTCTGTCGAAAATGCACAAAATTACGGCGGAGTGCTCTGTGCATAAGCGCGGCAATAGAGGGCGCT
This sequence comes from Henricia sp. BOLD:AAB3569, assembly GCA_037783545.1. Lineage (NCBI taxonomy): Eukaryota > Metazoa > Echinodermata > Asteroidea > Spinulosida > Echinasteridae > Henricia > Henricia sp. BOLD:AAB3569. Next base: position 796,687 of record JBBELK010000399.1, read on the forward strand.
GCATGCGTGCATAAATGGTTCATCTTGTGCACTAACTGAATGCAATTTTTAAAGGAGAAAATGTGATTTTTCTTTAGAAAAGCAAAATTTTCGACAAAAGTGCATGTGGAAAGTATATCTTACAATTGGATGATCTGTTGATTCCAGGAGGTAATTTCCTTGAAATCTTTGTTCAATGTATACGAAAAATTTACCTAAATTAGAAAAATTCATGTTTTCCCTCTTTATTTTGTGTTTTTATCATCCAACTAACATTTTTACATGGTTTGTACCAAATTACAGGTCATAATGAATATCCTAAGGTGTTGATTTCAACAAATA